>JAKUDI010000367.1:0-109445 GCA_022702515.1 Ilyophis sp. 1 JC-2022
ATATCTGGTCCACAAACGTTATGCACAGTAAGTAGCCTTTCTCTACAATCTTTCATGTCCACAAAAGGTGTCTACTGAACGTCGCTTCTCTCTACAGTCTCTGTTGTCCACTTAAGGTGTGCACTGTAAGTAGCCTCCTTCCGCAGTCTCGGTGGTCCACTAAAAGTTTTCACTGTAAGTAACTTCTTTCCACAATCTCTCTGGTCCACTAAAGTTCTAAACAGTAAGTATCCTCTTTCCACATTCTCTCTGGTCCAAAAAAGGTTTGCAATGTAAGGAGCCTCTCTCCACAGTATATCTGGTCCACTAAAGGTGTGCACTGTAAATCGCCTCTCTCCACAATCTCTCTGGTCCACAAACGTTATGCACAGTAAGTTGCCTCTCTCTACAATCTCTCAGGTCCACTAAAGGTGTCTACTGAAAGTAACTTCTCTCTGCAGTCTCTGTTGTCCACTTAAGGTGTGCACTGTAAGTAGCCTCTTTCCGCAGTCTCGGTGGTCCACTAAAAGTTTTCACTGTAAATAACTTCTTTCCACAATCTCTCTGGTCCACTAAAGTTCTAAACAGTAAGTATCCTCTTTCCACATTCTCTGTGGTCCAAAAAAGGTTCGCACTGTAAGGAGCCTCTCTCCACAATCTCTCTGGTCCACAAACGTTATGCACAGTAAGTTGCCTCTCTCTACAATCTCTCAGGTCCACTAAAGGTGTCTACTGAAAGTGACTTCTCTCTGCAGTCTCTGTTGTCCACTTCAGGTGTGCTCTGTAAGTAGCCTATTTCCGCATTCTCGGTAGTCCACTAAAAGTTTTCACTGTATTGAGCTTCTCTCCACAATCTCTCTGGTCAACTAAAGTTCTACTCAGTAAGTTGCTTCTTCCACATTCTCTGTGGTCCAAAAAAGGTTCGCACTGTAAGGAGCCTCTCTTCACAATCTTTCTGTTCCACAAACGTTATGCACAGCAAGTAGCCTCTCTCTACAATCTCTCAGGTCCAGTAAAGGTGTCTACTGAAAGTAGCTTCTCTCTACAGTCTCTGTTGTCCACTTAAGGTGTGCACTGTAAGTAGCCTCTTTCCGCAGTCTCGGTGGTCCACTAAAAGTTTTCACTGTAAGGAGCCTCTCTCCACAATCTTTATGGTCCACAAAAGGTGTGCACTGTAAGTAACTTCTTTCCACAAACTCTCTGGTCCACTAAAGTTCTACACAGTAAGTATCCTCTTTTGACATTCTCTGTGGTCCAAAAAAGGTTTGCACTGTAAGGAGCCTCTCTCCACAGTATATCTGGTCCACAAACGTTATGCACAGTAAGTAGCCTTTCTCTACAATCTTTCATGTCCACAAAAGGTGTCTACTGAACGTCGCTTCTCTCTACAGTCTCTGTTGTCCACTTAAGGTGTGCACTGTAAGTAGCCTCTTTCCGCAGTCTCGGTGGTCCACTAAAAGTTTTCACTGTAAGTAACTTCTTTCCACAATCTCTCTGGTCCACTAAAGTTCTACACAGTAAGTATCCTCTTTTCACATTCTCTGTGGTCCAGAAAAGGTTTGCGATGTAAGGACAGTATATCTGGTCCACTAAAGGTGTGCACTGTAAATCGCCTCTCTCCACAATCTCTCTGGTCCACAAACGTTATGCACAGTAAGTTGCCTCTCTCTACAATCTCTCAGGTCCACTAAAGGTGTCTACTGAAAGTAACTTCTCTCTGCAGTCTCTGTTGTCCACTTCAGGTGTGCTCTGTAAGTAGCCTATTTCCGCATTCTCGGTAGTCCACTAAAAGTTTTCACTGTATTGAGCTTCTCTCCACAATCTCTCTGGTCAACTAAAGTTCTACTCAGTAAGTTGCTTCTTCCACATTCTCTGTGGTCCAAAAAAGGTTCGCACTGTAAGGAGCCTCTCTTCACAATCTTTCTGTTCCACAAACGTTATGCACAGTAAGTAGCCTCTCTCTACAATCTCTCAGGTCCAGTAAAGGTGTCTACTGAAAGTAGCTTCTCTCTACAGTCTCTGTTGTCCACTTAAGGTGTGCACTGTAAGTAGCCTCTTTCCGCAGTCTCGGTGGTCCACTAAAAGTTTTCACTGTAAGGAGCCTCTCTCCACAATCTTTATGGTCCACAAAAGGTGTGCACTGTAAGTAACTTCTTTCCACAAACTCTCTGGTCCACTAAAGTTCTACACAGTAAGTATCCTCTTTTGACATTCTCTGTGGTCCAAAAAAGGTTTGCACTGTAAGGAGCCTCTCTCCACAGTATATCTGGTCCACAAACGTTATGCACAGTAAGTAGCCTTTCTCTACAATCTTTCATGTCCACAAAAGGTGTCTACTGAACGTCGCTTCTCTCTACAGTCTCTGTTGTCCACTTAAGGTGTGCACTGTAAGTAGCCTCTTTCCGCAGTCTCGGTGGTCCACTAAAAGTTTTCACTGTAAGTAACTTCTTTCCACAATCTCTCTGGTCCACTAAAGTTCTAAACAGTAAGTATCCTCTTTCCACATTCTCTCTGGTCCAAAAAAGGTTTGCAATGTAAGGAGCCTCTCTCCACAGTATATCTGGTCCACTAAAGGTGTGCACTGTAAATCGCCTCTCTCCACAATCTCTCTGGTCCACAAACGTTATGCTGTTACAGTAAGTTGCCTCTCTCTACAATCTCTCAGGTCCACTAAAGGTGTCTACTGAAAGTAGCTTCTCTCTACAGTCTCTGTTGTCCACTTAAGGTGTGCACTGTAAGTAGCCTCTTTCCGCAGTCTCGGCGGTCCACTAAAAGTTTTCACTGTAAATAACTTCTTTCCACAATCTCTCTGGTCCACTAAAGTTCTAAACAGTAAGTATCCTCTTTCCACATTCTCTGTGGTCCAAAAAAGGTTTGCACTGTAAGGAGCCTCTCTCCACAGTATATCTGGTCCACTAAAGGTGTGCACTGTAAGTAACTTCTTTCCACAATCTCTCTGGTCCACTAAAGTTCTAAACAGTAAGTATCCTCTTTCCACATTCTCTCTGGTCCAGAAAAGGTGTGCACTGTAAGGTGTCTCTCTCCACAGAATATCTGGTCCACTAAAGGGTGCACTGTAAATCGCCTCTCTCCACAATCTCTCTGTTCCACAAACGTTATGCACAGTAAGTTGCCTCTCTCTACAATCTCTCAGGTCCACTAAAGGTGTCTACTGAAAGTAACTTCTCTCTACAGTCTCTGTTGTCCACTTAAGGTGTGCACTGTAAGTAGCCTCTTTCCGCAGTCTCGGTGGTCCACTAAAAGTTTTCACTGTATTGAGCTTCTCTCCACAATCTCTCTGGTCAACTAAAGTTCTACTCAGTAAGTTGCTTCTTCCACATTCTCTGTGGTCCAAAAAAGGTGTGCACTGTAAATCGCCTCTCTTCACAATCTTTCTGTTCCACAAACGTTATGCACAGTAAGTAGCCTCTCTCTACAATCTCTCAGGTCCAGTAAAGGTGTCTACTGAAAGTAGCTTCTCTCTACAGTATCTGTTGTCCACTTAAGGTGTTCACTGTAAGTAGCCTCTTTCCGCAGTCTCGGTGGTCCACTAAAAGTTTTCACTGTAAGGAGCCTCTCTCCACAATCTTTATGGTCCACAAAAGGTGTGCACTGTAAGTAACTTCTTTCCACAAACTCTCTGGTCCACTAAAGTTCTACACAGTAAGTATCCTCTTTTGACATTCTCTGTGGTCCAAAAAAGGTTTGCACTGTAAGAAGCCTCTCTCCACAATCTCTCTGGTCCACAAACGTTATGCACAGTAAGTAGCCTCTCTCTACAATCTCTCAGGTCCACTAAAGGTGTCTACTGAAAGTAGCTTCTCTCTACAGTCTCTGTTGTCCACTTAAGGTGTGCACTGTAAGTAGCCTCTTTCCACAGTCTCGGTGGTCCACTAAAAGTTTTCACTGTAAGGAGCCTCTCTCCACAATCTTTCTGGTCCACTAAAGGTGTGCACTGTAAGTAACTTCTTTCCACAATCTCTCTGGTCCACTAAAGTTATACACAGTAAGTTGCCTCTTCCACATTCTCTGTGGTCCAAAAAAGGTTTGCACTGTAAGGAGCCTCTCTCCACAATCTCTACTGTCCACTAAAGTTGTGCACTGTAAGTAACTTTTTTCCACAATCTCTCTGGTCCACTAAAGTTCTACACAGTAAGTATCCTCTTTTGACATTCTCTGTGGTCCAAAAAAGGTTTGCACTGTAAGGAGCCTCTCTCCACAGTCTATCTGGTCCAGTAAAGGTGTGCACTGTAAGTAACTCCTGTCCACAATCTCTCTGGTCCACTAAAGTTCTAAACAGTAAGTAGCCTCTCTCTACAATCTCTCAGGTCCACTAAAGGTGTCAAATAAAAGTAACTTCTCTCCACAGTCTCTGTGGTCCACTAAAGGTGTGCACTGTAAGTAGCCTCTTTCCACATTCTCGGTAGTCCACTAAAAGTTTTCACTGTATTGAGCTTCTCTCCACAATCTCTCTGGTCAACTAAAGTTCTACTCAGTAAGTTGCTTCTTCCACATTCTCTGTGGTCCACTAAAGGTTCGCACTGTAAGGAGCCTCTCTCCACAATCTCTCTGGTCCACAAACGTTATGCTGTGTACAGTAATTCGCCTCTCTCCACAATCTCTCAGGTCCACTAAAGGTGTCTACTGAAAGTAACTTCTCTCTGCAGTCTCTGTTGTCCACTAAAGGTGTGCACTATAAGTAGCCTCTTTCCACATTCTCAGTAGTCCACTAAAAGTTTTCACTGTAAGTTGAGCCACTCTCCACAATCTCTCTGGTCCACTAAAGTTCTACTCAGTAAGTTGCTTCTTCCACATTCTCTGTGGTCCAAAAAAGGTGTGCACTGTAAGGAGCCTCTCTTCACAATCTTTCTGTTCCACAAACGTTATGCACAGTAAGTAGCCTCTCTCCACAATCTCTCAGGTCCAGTAAAGGTGTCCACTGAAAGTAGCTTCTCTCCACAGTCTCTGTTGTCCACTAAAGGTGTGCACTGTAAGTAGCCTCTTTTCACAGTCTCGGTGGTCCATTAAAAGTTTGCACTGTAAGGATGTTCTCTCCACAGTCTCTGTGGTCCACTTAAGGTGTGCACTGTAAGTAACTTCTTTCCACAAACTCTCTGGTCCACTAAAGTTCTACACAGTAAGTAGCCTCTCTCCACAGTCTCTGTGGTTCACTAAAGGTGTGCACTGTAAGTACCCTCTCTCCACAGTCTCTCTGGTCCACTAATGGTGTGCACTATAAGTAGCCTCTCTCCACAATCTCTTTGCTGCACTAAAGATGTACACTGTAAAAAGACTCTCTCTCTGCAGTCTATGTGGTCCAATAAAGGTGTGCACTGTAACTAGCTTCTCTCCACAGTCTCTGTGCTCCACTAAAGGTGTGCACTGTAAGTAAGTTCTTCTCCACAGTCTCTGTGCTCCACTAAAGGTGTGCACTGTAACTAGCCTCTTTCCACATTATTTGTTGTCCAATTAAGCTGTGTACTGTAATTTGCCTCTCTCCACAGTCTCTGTGCTCCACTAAAGGTGTGCACTGTAACTAGCCTCTTCCCACATTCTTTATGGTCCGTTATGCTGTGTACTCTAAGTTGCCATCCTCCACAATTTTTCTGGTCCACTAAAGGTTTACACTGTAAGTAACTTCTCTCCACAGTCTCTGTGCTCCACTAAAGGTGTGCACTGTAACTAGCCTCTTCCCACATTCTTTATGGTCCGTTATGCTGTGTACTCTAAGTTGCCATCCTCCACAATTTTTCTGGTCCACTAAAGGTCTACACTGTAAATAGCTTCTCTCCACAGTCTCTGTGCTCCACTAAAGGTGTGCACTGTAACTAGCTTCTCTCCACAGTCTCTGTGCTCCACTAAAGGTGTGCACTGTAACTAGCCTCTTCCCACATTCTTTATGGTCCGTTATGCTGTGTACTCTAAGTTGCCATCCTCCACAATTTTTCTGGTCCACTAAAGGTCTACACTGTAAATAGCTTCTCTCCACAGTCTCTGTCCTCCACTAAAGGTGTGCACTGTAACTAGCCTCTTCCCACATTCTTTGTGGTCCGTTATGCTGTGTACTCTAAGTTGCCATCCTCCACAATTTTTCTGGTCCACTAAAGGTCTACACTGTAAATAGCTTCTCTCCACAGTCTCTGTGCTCCACTAAAGGTGTGCACTGTAACTAGCCTCTTCCCACATTCTTTATGGTCCGTTATGCTGTGTACTCTAAGTTGCCATCCTCCACAATTTTTCTGGTCCACTAAAGGTTTACACTGTAAGTAACTTCTCTCCACAGTCTCTCTTGTCAACTAATGGTGTGCATTTTAAGTTGCCTCTTCCACAATCTCTGTTGTCCACAATCTACTGTAATTTGCCTCTCTCCACTAAAGGTGTGCACTGTAACTAGTCTCTTCCCACATTCTTTGTGGTCCGTTATGCTGTGTACTCTAAGTTGCCATCCTCCACAATTTTTCTGGTCCACTAAAGGTCTACACTGTAAATAGCTTCTCTCCACAGTCTCTGTGCTCCACTAAAGGTGTGCACTGTAACTAGCCTCTTCCCACATTCTTTATGGTCCGTTATGCTGTGTACTCTAAGTTGCCATCCTCCACAATTTTTCTGGTCCACTAAAGGTCTACACTGTAAATAGCTTCTCTCCACAGTCTCTGTGCTCCACTAAAGGTGTGCACTGTAACTAGCTTCTCTCCACAGTCTCTGTGCTCCACTAAAGGTGTGCACTGTAACTAGCCTCTTCCCACATTCTTTATGGTCCGTTATGCTGTGTACTCTAAGTTGCCATCCTCCACAATTTTTCTGGTCCACTAAAGGTTTACACTGTAAAAGTAACTTCTCTCCACAGTCTCTCTTGGCAACTAATGGTGTGCATTTTAAGTTGCCTCTTCCACAATCTCTGTTGTCCACAATCTACTGTAATTTGCCTCTCTCCACTAAAGATGTGCACTGTAACTAGTCTCTTCCCACATTCTTTGTGGTCCGTTATGCTGTGTACTCTAAGTTGCCATCCTCCACAATTTTTCTGGTCCACTAAAGGTCTACACTGTAAATAGCTTCTCTCCACAGTCTCTGTGCTCCACTAAAGGTGTGCACTGTAACTAGCCTCTTCCCACATTCTTTATAGTCCGTTATGCTGTGTACTCTAAGTTGCCATCCTCCACAATTTTAGTTTGGCCTAATAACTGGCCTAGAAACAGGAATGTTTTTAATGTTGCTTTTTTATTAAGGTGATTAATTCTATGACACTGGGGAAGGCATATGAGTTGCTTGTTGTAGGCTAGGTATGGAAAGATACAATAACACACAGACGACGACTTTTTTTGATGACGGAAAAAAAAAAATTTGATGACTTTTTTTGATGACGACTTTTTTTGACGACGAAAGAAAATAAATAATTTTGATGACTTTTTTTGAAAATGGAAAAAAAAGTTTTTTTTGATGACTTTTTGATGACAAATTTTTTTGATGACGGGAAAAAAATACAATTTGATGACTTTTTTTGAAGACGACGACTTTTTTTGATGACAACTTTTTTGATGACGAAAAAAAATAATAATTTTGAAGAAATTTTTTTTATTTTTATGATGACTTTTTGATGACAACAAATTTTTTGATGACGATGACTCTTTTTGACGACGATGATTTTGATAACAATATAGAAGCAATAAACACACGTATAGCCACACCTAACGATGATGGATGTAGGTGCAAAAATCTGTTTTGATCACAATACCTGCACTATGAACCCCTTTTTATTTTTATTGCCTAAATGATTGTTGTTTTGTTCAAATAGGATAGGTAGGATAGTTTGGCCTAATAAATGGCCTAGAAATTGTAATGTTTTTAATGTTGCTTTTTTATTAAGGTGATTAATTCTATGACACTGGGGAAGGCATATGAGTTGCTTGTTGTAGGCTACTGTATGGATAGATACAATAACACACAGACGACTACTTTTTTTGATGACGGAAAAAAAATTTTTTTGATGACTTTTTTTGAAGACGACAATTTTTTTTGATGACAACTTTTTTGACAACGAAAAAAAAAAACATTTTGATGAAATTTTTTTTTTTTTTGATGACGACCTTTTGATGACAACAATATTTTTTGAAGTCGGAAACATTTTTTTTTTGATAACTTTTTTTGAAGACGACTTTTTTTGACGACAACAATTCTTTGATGACGATGACTCTTTTTGATGACGATGATTTTGATAACAATATAGAAGCAATAAACACACCTATAGCCACACCTAACGATGATGGATGTAGGTGCAAAATCTGGTTTTGATCACAATACCTGCACTATGAACCCCTATTTTAAGCACATTGCCTAATGATGGTTGCTGTTCAAATAGGATAGGTAGGATAGTTTGGCCTAATAACTGGCCTAGAAATGGGAATGTTTTTAATGTTGCTTTTTTATTAAGGTGATTAATTCTATGACACTGGGGAAGGCATATGAGTTGCTTGTTGTAGGCTACTGTATGGATAGATACAATAACACACAGACGACGACTTTTTTTGATGACGGAAAAAAAATTTTTTGATGACTTTTTTTGAAGACGACAATTTTTTTTGATGACAACTTTTTTGACAACGAAAAAAAAAAACATTTTGATGAAAATTTTTTTTTTTTTGATGATGACCTTTTGATGACAACAATATTTTTTGAAGTCGGAAACATTTTTTTTTTGATAACTTTTTTTGAAGACGACTTTTTTTGACGACAACAATTCTTTGATGACGATGACTCTTTTTGATGACGATGATTTTGATAACAATATAGAAGCAATAAACTCACGTATAGCCACACCTAACGATGATGGATGTAGGTGCAAAATCTGGTTTTGATCACAATACCTGCACTATGAACCCCTATTTTAAGCACATTGCCTAATGATGGTTGCTGTTCAAATAGGATAGGTAGGATAGTTTGGCCTAATAACTGGCCTAGAAATGGGAATGTTTTTAATGTTGCTTTTTTATTAAGGTGATTAATTCTATGACACTGGGGAAGGCATATGAGTTGCTTGTTGTAGGCTACTGTATGGATAGATACAATAACACACAGACGACGACTTTTTTTGATGACGGAAAAAAAAAAACATTTTGATGAAAATGTTTTTGTTTTTTTTGATGACGACTTTTTGATGAAAACAAATTTTTTTGAAGACGGAAAAAAAAAAATTTTGATAACTTTTTTTGAAGACGACTTTATTTGACGACAACAATTTTTTGATGACGATGACTCTTTTTGATGACGATGATTTTGATAACAATATAGAAGCAATAAACACACCTATAGCCACACCTAACGATGATGGATGTAGGTGCAAAATCTGGTTTTGATCACAATACCTGCACTATGAACCCCTATTTTAAGCACATTGCCTAATGATGGTTGCTGTTCAAATAGGATAGGTAGGATAGTTTGGCCTAATAACTGGCCTAGAAATGGGAATGTTTTTAATGTTGCTTTTTTATTAAGGTGATTAATTCTATGACACTGGGGAAGGCATATGAGTTGCTTGTTGTAGGCTACTGTATGGATAGATACAATAACACACAGACGACGACTTTTTTTGATGACGGAAAAAAAAAATTTTTGATGACTTTTTTTGAAGACGACAATTTTTTTTGATGACAACTTTTTTGACAACGAAAAAAAAAAACATTTTGATGAAAATTTTTTTTTTTTTTGATGATGACCTTTTGATGACAACAATATTTTTTGAAGTCGGAAACATTTTTTTTTTGATAACTTTTTTTGAAGACGACTTTTTTTGACGACAACAATTCTTTGATGACGATGACTCTTTTTGATGACGATGATTTTGATAACAATATAGAAGCAATAAACTCACGTATAGCCACACCTAACGATGATGGATGTAGGTGCAAAATCTGGTTTTGATCACAATACCTGCACTATGAACCCCTATTTTAAGCACATTGCCTAATGATGGTTGCTGTTCAAATAGGATAGGTAGGATAGTTTGGCCTAATAACTGGCCTAGAAATGGGAATGTTTTTAATGTTGCTTTTTTATTAAGGTGATTAATTCTATGACACTGGGGAAGGCATATGAGTTGCTTGTTGTAGGCTACTGTATGGATAGATACAATAACACACAGACGACTACTTTTTTTGATGACGGAAAAAAAAATTTTTTGATGACTTTTTTTGAAGACGACAATTTTTTTTGATGACAACTTTTTTGACAACGAAAAAAAAAAACATTTTGATGAAAATTTTTTTTTTTTTGATGATGACCTTTTGATGACAACAATATTTTTTGAAGTCGGAAACATTTTTTTTTTGATAACTTTTTTTGAAGACGACTTTTTTTGACGACAACAATTCTTTGATGACGATGACTCTTTTTGATGACGATGATTTTGATAACAATATAGAAGCAATAAACACACCTATAGCCACACCTAACGATGATGGATGTAGGTGCAAAATCTGGTTTTGATCACAATACCTGCACTATGAACCCCTATTTTAAGCACATTGCCTAATGATGGTTGCTGTTCAAATAGGATAGGTAGGATAGTTTGGCCTAATAACTGGCCTAGAAATGGGAATGTTTTTAATGTTGCTTTTTTATTAAGGTGATTAATTCTATGACACTGGGGAAGGCATATGAGTTGCTTGTTGTAGGCTACTGTATGGATAGATACAATAACACACAGACGACGACTTTTTTTGATGACGGAAAAAAAAAAACATTTTGATGAAAATGTTTTTGTTTTTTTTGATGACGACTTTTTGATGAAAACAAATTTTTTTGAAGACGGAAAAAAAAAAAATTTTGATAACTTTTTTTGAAGACGACTTTATTTGACGACAACAATTTTTTGATGACGATAACTCTTTTTGATGACGATGATTTTGATAACAATATAGAAGCAATAAACACACCTATAGCCACACCTAACGATGATGGATGTAGGTGCAAAATCTGGTTTTGATCACAATACCTGCACTATGAACCCCTATTTTAAGCACATTGCCTAATGATGGTTGCTGTTCAAATAGGATAGGTAGGATAGTTTGGCCTAATAACTGGCCTAGAAACAGGAATGTTTTTAATGTTGCTTTTTTATTAAGGTGATTAATTCTATGACACTGGGGAAGGCATATGAGTTGCTTGTTGTAGGCTACTGTATGGATAGATACAATAACACACAGACGACGACTTTTTTTGATGACGGAAAAAAAAAATTTTGATGACTTTTTTTGAAGACGACAATTTTTTTTGATGACAACTTTTTTGACAACGAAAAAAAAAAACATTTTGATGAAAATTTTTTTTTTTTTGATGATGACCTTTTGATGACAACAATATTTTTTGAAGTCGGAAACATTTTTTTTTTGATAACTTTTTTTGAAGACGACTTTTTTTGACGACAACAATTCTTTGATGACGATGACTCTTTTTGATGACGATGATTTTGATAACAATATAGAAGCAATAAACTCACGTATAGCCACACCTAACGATGATGGATGTAGGTGCAAAATCTGGTTTTGATCACAATACCTGCACTATGAACCCCTATTTTAAGCACATTGCCTAATGATGGTTGCTGTTCAAATAGGATAGGTAGGATAGTTTGGCCTAATAACTGGCCTAGAAATGGGAATGTTTTTAATGTTGCTTTTTTATTAAGGTGATTAATTCTATGACACTGGGGAAGGCATATGAGTTGCTTGTTGTAGGCTACTGTATGGATAGATACAATAACACACAGACGACGACTTTTTTTGATGACGGAAAAAAAAAATTTTTGATGACTTTTTTTGAAGACGACAATTTTTTTTGATGACAACTTTTTTGACAACGAAAAAAAAAAACATTTTGATGAAAATTTTTTTTTTTTTGATGATGACCTTTTGATGACAACAATATTTTTTGAAGTCGGAAACATTTTTTTTTTGATAACTTTTTTTGAAGACGACTTTTTTTGACGACAACAATTCTTTGATGACGATGACTCTTTTTGATGACGATGATTTTGATAACAATATAGAAGCAATAAACACACGTATAGCCACACCTAACGATGATGGATGTAGGTGCAAAATCTGGTTTTGATCACAATACCTGCACTATGAACCCCTATTTTAAGCACATTGCCTAATGATGGTTGCTGTTCAAATAGGATAGGTAGGATAGTTTGGCCTAATAACTGGCCTAGAAATGGGAATGTTTTTAATGTTGCTTTTTTATTAAGGTGATTAATTCTATGACACTGGGGAAGGCATATGAGTTGCTTGTTGTAGGCTACTGTATGGATAGATACAATAACACACAGACGACGACTTTTTTTGATGACGGAAAAAAAAAAACATTTTGATGAAAATGTTTTTGTTTTTTTTGATGACGACTTTTTGATGAAAACAAATTTTTTTGAAGACGGAAAAAAAAAAATTTTGATAACTTTTTTTGAAGACGACTTTATTTGACGACAACAATTTTTTGATGACGATAACTCTTTTTGATGACGATGATTTTGATAACAATATAGAAGCAATAAACACACCTATAGCCACACCTAACGATGATGGATGTAGGTGCAAAATCTGGTTTTGATCACAATACCTGCACTATGAACCCCTATTTTAAGCACATTGCCTAATGATGGTTGCTGTTCAAATAGGATAGGTAGGATAGTTTGGCCTAATAACTGGCCTAGAAACAGGAATGTTTTTAATGTTGCTTTTTTATTAAGGTGATTAATTCTATGACACTGGGGAAGGCATATGAGTTGCTTGTTGTAGGCTACTGTATGGATAGATACAATAACACACAGACGACTACTTTTTTTGATGACGGAAAAAAAAATTTTTTGATGACTTTTTTTGAAGACGACAATTTTTTTTGATGACAACTTTTTTGACAACGAAAAAAAAAAACATTTTGATGAAAATTTTTTTTTTTTTGATGATGACCTTTTGATGACAACAATATTTTTTGAAGTCGGAAACATTTTTTTTTTGATAACTTTTTTTGAAGACGACTTTTTTTGACGACAACAATTCTTTGATGACGATGACTCTTTTTGATGACGATGATTTTGATAACAATATAGAAGCAATAAACTCACGTATAGCCACACCTAACGATGATGGATGTAGGTGCAAAATCTGGTTTTGATCACAATACCTGCACTATGAACCCCTATTTTAAGCACATTGCCTAATGATGGTTGCTGTTCAAATAGGATAGGTAGGATAGTTTGGCCTAATAACTGGCCTAGAAATGGGAATGTTTTTAATGTTGCTTTTTTATTAAGGTGATTAATTCTATGACACTGGGGAAGGCATATGAGTTGCTTGTTGTAGGCTACTGTATGGATAGATACAATAACACACAGACGACGACTTTTTTTGATGACGGAAAAAAAAAAATTTTTGATGACTTTTTTTGAAGACGACAATTTTTTTTGATGACAACTTTTTTGACAACGAAAAAAAAAAACATTTTGATGAAAATTTTTTTTTTTTTGATGATGACCTTTTGATGACAACAATATTTTTTGAAGTCGGAAACATTTTTTTTTTGATAACTTTTTTTGAAGACGACTTTTTTTGACGACAACAATTCTTTGATGACGATGACTCTTTTTGATGACGATGATTTTGATAACAATATAGAAGCAATAAACTCACGTATAGCCACACCTAACGATGATGGATGTAGGTGCAAAATCTGGTTTTGATCACAATACCTGCACTATGAACCCCTATTTTAAGCACATTGCCTAATGATGGTTGCTGTTCAAATAGGATAGGTAGGATAGTTTGGCCTAATAACTGGCCTAGAAATGGGAATGTTTTTAATGTTGCTTTTTTATTAAGGTGATTAATTCTATGACACTGGGGAAGGCATATGAGTTGCTTGTTGTAGGCTACTGTATGGATAGATACAATAACACACAGACGACGACTTTTTTTGATGACGGAAAAAAAAAAACATTTTGATGAAAATGTTTTTGTTTTTTTTGATGACGACTTTTTGATGAAAACAAATTTTTTTGAAGACGGAAAAAAAAAAATTTTGATAACTTTTTTTGAAGACGACTTTATTTGACGACAACAATTTTTTGATGACGATAACTCTTTTTGATGACGATGATTTTGATAACAATATAGAAGCAATAAACACACCTATAGCCACACCTAACGATGATGGATGTAGGTGCAAAATCTGGTTTTGATCACAATACCTGCACTATGAACCCCTATTTTAAGCACATTGCCTAATGATGGTTGCTGTTCAAATAGGATAGGTAGGATAGTTTGGCCTAATAACTGGCCTAGAAACAGGAATGTTTTTAATGTTGCTTTTTTATTAAGGTGATTAATTCTATGACACTGGGGAAGGCATATGAGTTGCTTGTTGTAGGCTACTGTATGGATAGATACAATAACACACAGACGACGACTTTTTTTGATGACGGAAAAAAAAATTTTTTGATGACTTTTTTTGAAGACGACAATTTTTTTTGATGACAACTTTTTTGACAACGAAAAAAAAAAACATTTTGATGAAAATTTTTTTTTTTTTTTGATGATGACCTTTTGATGACAACAATATTTTTTGAAGTCGGAAACATTTTTTTTTTGATAACTTTTTTTGAAGACGACTTTTTTTGACGACAACAATTCTTTGATGACGATGACTCTTTTTGATGACGATGATTTTGATAACAATATAGAAGCAATAAACTCACGTATAGCCACACCTAACGATGATGGATGTAGGTGCAAAATCTGGTTTTGATCACAATACCTGCACTATGAACCCCTATTTTAAGCACATTGCCTAATGATGGTTGCTGTTCAAATAGGATAGGTAGGATAGTTTGGCCTAATAACTGGCCTAGAAATGGGAATGTTTTTAATGTTGCTTTTTTATTAAGGTGATTAATTCTATGACACTGGGGAAGGCATATGAGTTGCTTGTTGTAGGCTACTGTATGGATAGATACAATAACACACAGACGACGACTTTTTTTGATGACGGAAAAAAAAAAACATTTTGATGAAAATGTTTTTGTTTTTTTTGATGACGACTTTTTGATGAAAACAAATTTTTTTGAAGACGGAAAAAAAAAAAATTTTGATAACTTTTTTTGAAGACGACTTTATTTGACGACAACAATTTTTTGATGACGATAACTCTTTTTGATGACGATGATTTTGATAACAATATAGAAGCAATAAACACACCTATAGCCACACCTAACGATGATGGATGTAGGTGCAAAATCTGGTTTTGATCACAATACCTGCACTATGAACCCCTATTTTAAGCACATTGCCTAATGATGGTTGCTGTTCAAATAGGATAGGTAGGATAGTTTGGCCTAATAACTGGCCTAGAAACAGGAATGTTTTTAATGTTGCTTTTTTATTAAGGTGATTAATTCTATGACACTGGGGAAGGCATATGAGTTGCTTGTTGTAGGCTACTGTATGGATAGATACAATAACACACAGACGACGACTTTTTTTGATGACGGAAAAAAAAATTTTTTGATGACTTTTTTTGAAGACGACAATTTTTTTTGATGACAACTTTTTTGACAACGAAAAAAAAAAAACATTTTGATGAAAATTTTTTTTTTTTTGATGATGACCTTTTGATGACAACAAAATTTTTTGAAGACGGAAAAAAATTTTTTTTGATGACTTTTTTTGAAGACGACTTTTTTTGACGACAACAATTTTTTGATGACGATGACTCTTTTTGATGACGATGATTTTGATAACAATATAGAAGCAATAAACACACGTATAGCCACACCTAACGATGATGGATGTAGGTGCAAAATCTGGTTTTGATCACAATACCTGCACTATGAACCCCTATTTTAAGCACATTGCCTAATGATGGTTGCTGTTCAAATAGGATAGGTAGGATAGTTTGGCCTAATAACTGGCCTAGAAACAGGAATGTTTTTAATGTTGCTTTTTTATTAAGGTGATTAATTCTATGACACTGGGGAAGGCATATGAGTTGCTTGTTGTAGGCTACTGTATGGATAGATACAATAACACACAGACGACGACTTTTTTTGATGACGGAAAAAAAAATTTTTTGATGACTTTTTTTGAAGACGACAATTTTTTTTGATGACAACTTTTTTGACAACGAAAAAAAAAAACATTTTGATGAAAATTTTTTTTTTTTTGATGATGATGACCTTTTGATGACAACAATATTTTTTGAAGTCGGAAACATTTTTTTTTTGATAACTTTTTTTGAAGACGACTTTTTTTGACGACAACAATTCTTTGATGACGATGACTCTTTTTGATGACGATGATTTTGATAACAATATAGAAGCAATAAACTCACGTATAGCCACACCTAACGATGATGGATGTAGGTGCAAAATCTGGTTTTGATCACAATACCTGCACTATGAACCCCTATTTTAAGCACATTGCCTAATGATGGTTGCTGTTCAAATAGGATAGGTAGGATAGTTTGGCCTAATAACTGGCCTAGAAATGGGAATGTTTTTAATGTTGCTTTTTTATTAAGGTGATTAATTCTATGACACTGGGGAAGGCATATGAGTTGCTTGTTGTAGGCTACTGTATGGATAGATACAATAACACACAGACGACGACTTTTTTTGATGACGGAAAAAAAAAAAACATTTTGATGAAAATGTTTTTGTTTTTTTTGATGACGACTTTTTGATGAAAACAAATTTTTTTGAAGACGGAAAAAAAAAAATTTTGATAACTTTTTTTGAAGACGACTTTATTTGACGACAACAATTTTTTGATGACGATAACTCTTTTTGATGACGATGATTTTGATAACAATATAGAAGCAATAAACACACCTATAGCCACACCTAACGATGATGGATGTAGGTGCAAAATCTGGTTTTGATCACAATACCTGCACTATGAACCCCTATTTTAAGCACATTGCCTAATGATGGTTGCTGTTCAAATAGGATAGGTAGGATAGTTTGGCCTAATAACTGGCCTAGAAACAGGAATGTTTTTAATGTTGCTTTTTTATTAAGGTGATTAATTCTATGACACTGGGGAAGGCATATGAGTTGCTTGTTGTAGGCTACTGTATGGATAGATACAATAACACACAGACGACGACTTTTTTTGATGACGGAAAAAAAAATTTTTTGATGACTTTTTTTGAAGACGACAATTTTTTTTGATGACAACTTTTTTGACAACGAAAAAAAAAAACATTTTGATGAAAATTTTTTTTTTTTTGATGATGACTTTTTGATGAAAACAAATTTTTTTGAAGACGGAAAAAAAAAAATTTTGATAACTTTTTTTGAAGACGACTTTTTTTGACGACAAAAATTTTTTGATGACGATGACTCTTTTTGATGACGATGATTTTGATAACAATATAGAAGCAATAAACACACCTATAGCCACACCTAACGATGATGGATGTAGGTGCAAAATCTGGTTTTGATCACAATACCTGCACTATGAACCCCTATTTTAAGCACATTGCCTAATGATGGTTGCTGTTCAAATAGGATAGGTAGGATAGTTTGGCCTAATAACTGGCCTAGAAACAGGAATGTTTTTAATGTTGCTTTTTTATTAAGGTGATTAATTCTATGACACTGGGGAAGGCATATGAGTTGCTTGTTGTAGGCTACTGTATGGATAGATACAATAACACACAGACGACGACTTTTTTTGATGACGGAAAAAAAAAATTTTTGATGACTTTTTTTGAAGACGACAATTTTTTTTGATGACAACTTTTTTGACAACGAAAAAAAAAAACATTTTGATGAAAATTTTTTTTTTTTTGATGATGATGACCTTTTGATGACAACAATATTTTTTGAAGTCGGAAACATTTTTTTTTTGATAACTTTTTTTGAAGACGACTTTTTTTGACGACAACAATTCTTTGATGACGATGACTCTTTTTGATGACGATGATTTTGATAACAATATAGAAGCAATAAACACACGTATAGCCACACCTAACGATGATGGATGTAGGTGCAAAATCTGGTTTTGATCACAATACCTGCACTATGAACCCCTATTTTAAGCACATTGCCTAATGATGGTTGCTGTTCAAATAGGATAGGTAGGATAGTTTGGCCTAATAACTGGCCTAGAAATGGGAATGTTTTTAATGTTGCTTTTTTATTAAGGTGATTAATTCTATGACACTGGGGAAGGCATATGAGTTGCTTGTTGTAGGCTACTGTATGGATAGATACAATAACACACAGACGACGACTTTTTTTGATGACGGAAAAAAAAAATTTTTGATGACTTTTTTTGAAGACGACTTTTTTTGACGACAACAATTTTTTGATGACGATAACTCTTTTTGATGACGATGATTTTGATAACAATATAGAAGCAATAAACACACCTATAGCCACACCTAACGATGATGGATGTAGGTGCAAAATCTGGTTTTGATCACAATACCTGCACTATGAACCCCTATTTTAAGCACATTGCCTAATGATGGTTGCTGTTCAAATAGGATAGGTAGGATAGTTTGGCCTAATAACTGGCCTAGAAACAGGAATGTTTTTAATGTTGCTTTTTTATTAAGGTGATTAATTCTATGACACTGGGGAAGGCATATGAGTTGCTTGTTGTAGGCTACTGTATGGATAGATACAATAACACACAGACGACGACTTTTTTTGATGACGGAAAAAAAAAATTTTTGATGACTTTTTTTGAAGACGACAATTTTTTTTGATGACAACTTTTTTGACAACGAAAAAAAAAAACATTTTGATGAAAATTTTTTTTTTTTTGATGATGACTTTTTGATGACAACAAATTTTTTTGAAGACGGAAAAAAAAAAATTTTTATAACTTTTTTTGAAGACGACTTTTTTTGACGACAACAATTTTTTGATGACGATGACTCTTTTTGATGACGATGATTTTGATAACAATATAGAAGCAATAAACACACCTATAGCCACACCTAACGATGATGGATGTAGGTGCAAAATCTGGTTTTGATCACAATACCTGCACTATGAACCCCTATTTTAAGCACATTGCCTAATGATGGTTGCTGTTCAAATAGGATAGGTAGGATAGTTTGGCCTAATAACTGGCCTAGAAATGGGAATGTTTTTAATGTTGCTTTTTTATTAAGGTGATTAATTCTATGACACTGGGGAAGGCATATGAGTTGCTTGTTGTAGGCTACTGTATGGATAGATACAATAACACACAGACGACGACTTTTTTTGATGACGGAAAAAAAAAATTTTTGATGACTTTTTTTGAAGACGACTTTTTTTGACGACAACAATTTTTTGATGACGATAACTCTTTTTGATGACGATGATTTTGATAACAATATAGAAGCAATAAACACACCTATAGCCACACCTAACGATGATGGATGTAGGTGCAAAATCTGGTTTTGATCACAATACCTGCACTATGAACCCCTATTTTAAGCACATTGCCTAATGATGGTTGCTGTTCAAATAGGATAGGTAGGATAGTTTGGCCTAATAACTGGCCTAGAAACAGGAATGTTTTTAATGTTGCTTTTTTATTAAGGTGATTAATTCTATGACACTGGGGAAGGCATATGAGTTGCTTGTTGTAGGCTACTGTATGGATAGATACAATAACACACAGACGACGACTTTTTTTGATGACGGAAAAAAAAAATTTTTTGATGACTTTTTTTGAAGACGACAATTTTTTTTGATGACAACTTTTTTGACAACGAAAAAAAAAAACATTTTGATGAAAATTTTTTTTTTTTTGATGATGACCTTTTGATAACAATATTTTTTGAAGTCGGAAACATTTTTTTTTTGATAACTTTTTTTGAAGACGACTTTTTTTGACGACAACAATTCTTTGATGACGATGACTCTTTTTGATGACGATGATTTTGATAACAATATAGAAGCAATAAACTCACGTATAGCCACACCTAACGATGATGGATGTAGGTGCAAAATCTGGTTTTGATCACAATACCTGCACTATGAACCCCTATTTTAAGCACATTGCCTAATGATGGTTGCTGTTCAAATAGGATAGGTAGTTTGGCCTAATAACTGGCCTAGAAATGGGAATGTTTTTAATGTTGCTTTTTTATTAAGGTGATTAATTCTATGACACTGGGGAAGGCATATGAGTTGCTTGTTGTAGGCTAGTGTATGGAAAGATACAATAACACACAGACGACGACTTTTTTTGATGACGGAAAAAAAAAAATTTGATGACTTTTTTTGATGACGACTTTTTTTGACGACGAAAGAAAATAAATAATTTTGATGACTTTTTTTGAAAATGGAAAAAAAAGTTTTTTTTGATGACTTTTTGATGACAAATTTTTTTGATGACGGGAAAAAAATAAAATTTGATGACTTTTTTTGAAGACGGTGTGCACTGTAACTAGCCTCTTCCCACATTCTTTATGGTCCGTTATGCTGTGTACTCTAAGTTGCCATCCTCCACAATTTTTCTGGTCCACTAAAGGTCTACGCTGTAAATAGCTTCTCTCCACAGTCTCAGTGCTCCACTAAAGGTGTGCACTGTAACTAGCCTCTTCCCACATTCTTTATGGTCCGTTATGCTGTGTACTCTAAGTTGCCATCCTCCACAATTTTTCTGGTCCACTAAAGGTCTACACTGTAAATAGCTTCTCTCCACAGTCTCTGTGCTCCACTAAAGGTGTGCACTGTAACTAGCTTCTCTCCACAGTCTCTGTGCTCCACTAAAGGTGTGCACTGTAACTAGCCTCTTCCCACATTCTTTATGGTCCGTTATGCTGTGTACTCTAAGTTGCCATCCTCCACAATTTTTCTGGTCCACTAAAGGTCTACACTGTAAATAGCTTCTCTCCACAGTCTCTGTGCTCCACTAAAGGTGTGCACTGTAACTAGCCTCTTCCCACATTCTTTATGGTCCGTTATGCTGTGTACTCTAAGTTGCCATCCTCCACAATTTTTCTGGTCCACTAAAGGTCTACACTGTAAGTAACGTCTCTCCACAGTCTCTCTTGTCAACTAATGGTGTGCATTTTAAGTTGCCTCTTCCACAATCTCTGTTGTCCACAATCTACTGTAATTTGCCTCTCTCCACTAAAGGTGTGCACTGTAACTAGTCTCTTCCCACATTCTTTGTGGTCCGTTATGCTGTGTACTCTAAGTTGCCATCCTCCACAATTTTTCTGGTCCACTAAAGGTCTACACTGTAAATAGCTTCTCTCCACAGTCTCTGTGCTCCACTAAAGGTGTGCACTGTAACTAGCCTCTTCCCACATTCTTTATGGTCCGTTATGCTGTGTACTCTAAGTTGCCATCCTCCACAATTTTTCTGGTCCACTAAAGGTCTACACTGTAAATAGCTTCTCTCCACAGTCTCTGTGGTCCACTAAAGATGTGAACTGTAAGTAACTTCTCTCCACAGTCTCTCTTGTCAACTAATGGTGTGCACTTTAAGTAACCTCTCTCCACATTCTCTTTGCTGCACTAAAGATGTACACTGTAAAAAGACTCTCTCTCTGCAGTCTACCACGTCAGGAAGCTCTACTCTCTCCCACTAAACCCCCGTCTTATATCTACCCCCCGGCTGACACGTAACCTGTCAGGTGAGTCTGAGAATGTGGGCGTGTTGCCGCAGGGAATTCTGTCTCTCTCCCCCCAGTGCTCACTACACTTTTTTATTAAGGTGATTAATTCTATGACACTGGGGAAGGCATATGAGTTGCTTGTTGTAGGCTAGTGTATGGAAAGATACAATAACACACAGACGACGACTTTTTTTGATGACGGAAAAAAAAAATTTTTGATGACTTTTTTTGAAGACGACTTTATTTGACGACAACAATTTTTTGATGACGATAACTCTTTTTGATGACGATGATTTTGATAACAATATAGAAGCAATAAACACACCTATAGCCACACCTAACGATGATGGATGTAGGTGCAAAATCTGGTTTTGATCACAATACCTGCACTATGAACCCCTATTTTAAGCACATTGCCTAATGATGGTTGCTGTTCAAATAGGATAGGTAGGATAGTTTGGCCTAATAACTGGCCTAGAAACAGGAATGTTTTTAATGTTGCTTTTTTATTAAGGTGATTAATTCTATGACACTGGGGAAGGCATATGAGTTGCTTGTTGTAGGCTACTGTATGGATAGATACAATAACACACAGACGACGACTTTTTTTGATGACGGAAAAAAAAATTTTTGTTGAATTTTTTTGAAGACGACAATTTTTTTTGATGACAACTTTTTTGACAACGAAAAAAAAAAAACATTTTGATGAAAATTTTTTTTTTTTTGATGATGACTTTTTGATGAAAACAAATTTTTTTGAAGACGGAAAAAAAAAAATTTTGATAACTTTTTTTGAAGACGACTTTATTTGACGACAACAATTTTTTGATGACGATAACTCTTTTTGATGACGATGATTTTGATAACAATATAGAAGCAATAAACACACCTATAGCCACACCTAACGATGATGGATGTAGGTGCAAAATCTGGTTTTGATCACAATACCTGCACTATGAACCCCTATTTTAAGCACATTGCCTAATGATGGTTGCTGTTCAAATAGGATAGGTAGGATAGTTTGGCCTAATAACTGGCCTAGAAACAGGAATGTTTTTAATGTTGCTTTTTTATTAAGGTGATTAATTCTATGACACTGGGGAAGGCATATGAGTTGCTTGTTGTAGGCTACTGTATGGATAGATACAATAACACACAGACGACGACTTTTTTTGATGACGGAAAAAAAAATTTTTTGATGACTTTTTTTGAAGACGACAATTTTTTTTGATGACAACTTTTTTGACAACGAAAAAAAAAAACATTTTGATGAAAATTTTTTTTTTTTTGATGATGATGACCTTTTGATGACAACAATATTTTTTGAAGTCGGAAACATTTTTTTTTTGATAACTTTTTTTGAAGACGACTTTTTTTGACGACAACAATTCTTTGATGACGATGACTCTTTTTGATGACGATGATTTTGATAACAATATAGAAGCAATAAACTCACGTATAGCCACACCTAACGATGATGGATGTAGGTGCAAAATCTGGTTTTGATCACAATACCTGCACTATGAACCCCTATTTTAAGCACATTGCCTAATGATGGTTGCTGTTCAAATAGGATAGGTAGGATAGTTTGGCCTAATAACTGGCCTAGAAATGGGAATGTTTTTAATGTTGCTTTTTTATTAAGGTGATTAATTCTATGACACTGGGGAAGGCATATGAGTTGCTTGTTGTAGGCTACTGTATGGATAGATACAATAACACACAGACGACGACTTTTTTTGATGACGGAAAAAAAAAATTTTTGATGACTTTTTTTGAAGACGACTTTATTTGACGACAACAATTTTTTGATGACGATAACTCTTTTTGATGACGATGATTTTGATAACAATATAGAAGCAATAAACACACCTATAGCCACACCTAACGATGATGGATGTAGGTGCAAAATCTGGTTTTGATCACAATACCTGCACTATGAACCCCTATTTTAAGCACATTGCCTAATGATGGTTGCTGTTCAAATAGGATAGGTAGGATAGTTTGGCCTAATAACTGGCCTAGAAACAGGAATGTTTTTAATGTTGCTTTTTTATTAAGGTGATTAATTCTATGACACTGGGGAAGGCATATGAGTTGCTTGTTGTAGGCTACTGTATGGATAGATACAATAACACACAGACGACGACTTTTTTTGATGACGGAAAAAAAAATTTTTTGATGACTTTTTTTGAAGACGACAATTTTTTTTGATGACAACTTTTTTGACAACGAAAAAAAAAAACATTTTGATGAAAATTTTTTTTTTTTTGATGATGACTTTTTGATGAAAACAAATTTTTTTGAAGACGGAAAAAAAAAAATTTTGATAACTTTTTTTGAAGACGACTTTATTTGACGACAACAATTTTTTGATGACGATAACTCTTTTTGATGACGATGATTTTGATAACAATATAGAAGCAATAAACACACCTATAGCCACACCTAACGATGATGGATGTAGGTGCAAAATCTGGTTTTGATCACAATACCTGCACTATGAACCCCTATTTTAAGCACATTGCCTAATGATGGTTGCTGTTCAAATAGGATAGGTAGGATAGTTTGGCCTAATAACTGGCCTAGAAACAGGAATGTTTTTAATGTTGCTTTTTTATTAAGGTGATTAATTCTATGACACTGGGGAAGGCATATGAGTTGCTTGTTGTAGGCTACTGTATGGATAGATACAATAACACACAGACGACGACTTTTTTTGATGACGGAAAAAAAAAAATTTTTGATGACTTTTTTTGAAGACGACTTTATTTGACGACAACAATTTTTTGATGACGATAACTCTTTTTGATGACGATGATTTTGATAACAATATAGAAGCAATAAACACACCTATAGCCACACCTAACGATGATGGATGTAGGTGCAAAATCTGGTTTTGATCACAATACCTGCACTATGAACCCCTATTTTAAGCACATTGCCTAATGATGGTTGCTGTTCAAATAGGATAGGTAGGATAGTTTGGCCTAATAACTGGCCTAGAAACAGGAATGTTTTTAATGTTGCTTTTTTATTAAGGTGATTAATTCTATGACACTGGGGAAGGCATATGAGTTGCTTGTTGTAGGCTACTGTATGGATAGATACAATAACACACAGACGACGACTTTTTTTGATGACGGAAAAAAAATTTTTTTGATGACTTTTTTTGAAGACGACAATTTTTTTTGATGACAACTTTTTTGACAACGAAAAAAAAAAACATTTTGATGAAAATTTTTTTTTTTTTTGATGATGACCTTTTGATAACAATATTTTTTGAAGTCGGAAACATTTTTTTTTTGATAACTTTTTTTGAAGACGACTTTTTTTGACGACAACAATTCTTTGATGACGATGACTCTTTTTGATGACGATGATTTTGATAACAATATAGAAGCAATAAACTCACGTATAGCCACACCTAACGATGATGGATGTAGGTGCAAAATCTGGTTTTGATCACAATACCTGCACTATGAACCCCTATTTTAAGCACATTGCCTAATGATGGTTGCTGTTCAAATAGGATAGGTAGTTTGGCCTAATAACTGGCCTAGAAATGGGAATGTTTTTAATGTTGCTTTTTTATTAAGGTGATTAATTCTATGACACTGGGGAAGGCATATGAGTTGCTTGTTGTAGGCTAGTGTATGGAAAGATACAATAACACACAGACGACGACTTTTTTTGATGACGGAAAAAAAAAAATTTGATGACTTTTTTTGATGACGACTTTTTTTGACGACGAAAGAAAATAAATAATTTTGATGACTTTTTTTGAAAATGGAAAAAAAAGTTTTTTTTGATGACTTTTTGATGACAAATTTTTTTGATGACGGGAAAAAAATAAAATTTGATGACTTTTTTTGAAGACGGTGTGCACTGTAACTAGCCTCTTCCCACATTCTTTATGGTCCGTTATGCTGTGTACTCTAAGTTGCCATCCTCCACAATTTTTCTGGTCCACTAAAGGTCTACGCTGTAAATAGCTTCTCTCCACAGTCTCAGTGCTCCACTAAAGGTGTGCACTGTAACTAGCCTCTTCCCACATTCTTTATGGTCCGTTATGCTGTGTACTCTAAGTTGCCATCCTCCACAATTTTTCTGGTCCACTAAAGGTCTACACTGTAAATAGCTTCTCTCCACAGTCTCTGTGCTCCACTAAAGGTGTGCACTGTAACTAGCTTCTCTCCACAGTCTCTGTGCTCCACTAAAGGTGTGCACTGTAACTAGCCTCTTCCCACATTCTTTATGGTCCGTTATGCTGTGTACTCTAAGTTGCCATCCTCCACAATTTTTCTGGTCCACTAAAGGTCTACACTGTAAATAGCTTCTCTCCACAGTCTCTGTGCTCCACTAAAGGTGTGCACTGTAACTAGCCTCTTCCCACATTCTTTATGGTCCGTTATGCTGTGTACTCTAAGTTGCCATCCTCCACAATTTTTCTGGTCCACTAAAGGTTTACACTGTAAGTAACTTCTCTCCACAGTCTCTCTTGTCAACTAATGGTGTGCATTTTAAGTTGCCTCTTCCACAATCTCTGTTGTCCACAATCTACTGTAATTTGCCTCTCTCCACTAAAGGTGTGCACTGTAACTAGTCTCTTCCCACATTCTTTGTGGTCCGTTATGCTGTGTACTCTAAGTTGCCATCCTCCACAATTTTTCTGGTCCACTAAAGGTCTACACTGTAAATAGCTTCTCTCCACAGTCTCTGTGCTCCACTAAAGGTGTGCACTGTAACTAGCCTCTTCCCACATTCTTTATGGTCCGTTATGCTGTGTACTCTAAATTGCCATCCTCCACAATTTTTCTGGTCCACTAAAGGTCTACACTGTAAATAGCTTCTCTCCACAGTCTCTGTGGTCCACTAAAGATGTGAACTGTAAGTAACTTCTCTCCACAGTCTCTCTTGTCAACTAATGGTGTGCACTTTAAGTAACCTCTCTCCACATTCTCTTTGCTGCACTAAAGATGTACACTGTAAAAAGACTCTCTCTCTGCAGTCTACCACGTCAGGAAGCTCTACTCTCTCCCACTAAACCCCCGTCTTATATCTACCCCCCGGCTGACACGTAACCTGTCAGGTGAGTCTGAGAATGTGGGCGTGTTGCCGCAGGGAATTCTGTCTCTCTCCCCCCAGTGCTCACTACACTTTTTTATTAAGGTGATTAATTCTATGACACTGGGGAAGGCATATGAGTTGCTTGTTGTAGGCTAGTGTATGGAAAGATACAATAACACACAGACGACGACTTTTTTTGATGACGGAAAAAAAAAATTTTTGATGACTTTTTTTGAAGACGACTTTATTTGACGACAACAATTTTTTGATGACGATAACTCTTTTTGATGACGATGATTTTGATAACAATATAGAAGCAATAAACACACCTATAGCCACACCTAACGATGATGGATGTAGGTGCAAAATCTGGTTTTGATCACAATACCTGCACTATGAACCCCTATTTTAAGCACATTGCCTAATGATGGTTGCTGTTCAAATAGGATAGGTAGGATAGTTTGGCCTAATAACTGGCCTAGAAACAGGAATGTTTTTAATGTTGCTTTTTTATTAAGGTGATTAATTCTATGACACTGGGGAAGGCATATGAGTTGCTTGTTGTAGGCTACTGTATGGATAGATACAATAACACACAGACGACGACTTTTTTTGATGACGGAAAAAAAAATTTTTTGATGACTTTTTTTGAAGACGACAATTTTTTTTGATGACAACTTTTTTGACAACGAAAAAAAAAAAACATTTTGATGAAAATTTTTTTTTTTTTGATGATGACTTTTTGATGAAAACAAATTTTTTTGAAGACGGAAAAAAAAAAATTTTGATAACTTTTTTTGAAGACGACTTTATTTGACGACAACAATTTTTTGATGACGATAACTCTTTTTGATGACGATGATTTTGATAACAATATAGAAGCAATAAACACACCTATAGCCACACCTAACGATGATGGATGTAGGTGCAAAATCTGGTTTTGATCACAATACCTGCACTATGAACCCCTATTTTAAGCACATTGCCTAATGATGGTTGCTGTTCAAATAGGATAGGTAGGATAGTTTGGCCTAATAACTGGCCTAGAAACAGGAATGTTTTTAATGTTGCTTTTTTATTAAGGTGATTAATTCTATGACACTGGGGAAGGCATATGAGTTGCTTGTTGTAGGCTACTGTATGGATAGATACAATAACACACAGACGACGACTTTTTTTGATGACGGAAAAAAAAAATTTTTGATGACTTTTTTTGAAGACGACAATTTTTTTTGATGACAACTTTTTTGACAACGAAAAAAAAAAACATTTTGATGAAAATTTTTTTTTTTTTGATGATGATGACCTTTTGATGACAACAATATTTTTTGAAGTCGGAAACATTTTTTTTTTGATAACTTTTTTTGAAGACGACTTTTTTTGACGACAACAATTCTTTGATGACGATGACTCTTTTTGATGACGATGATTTTGATAACAATATAGAAGCAATAAACTCACGTATAGCCACACCTAACGATGATGGATGTAGGTGCAAAATCTGGTTTTGATCACAATACCTGCACTATGAACCCCTATTTTAAGCACATTGCCTAATGATGGTTGCTGTTCAAATAGGATAGGTAGGATAGTTTGGCCTAATAACTGGCCTAGAAATGGGAATGTTTTTAATGTTGCTTTTTTATTAAGGTGATTAATTCTATGACACTGGGGAAGGCATATGAGTTGCTTGTTGTAGGCTACTGTATGGATAGATACAATAACACACAGACGACGACTTTTTTTGATGACGGAAAAAAAAAAACATTTTGATGAAAATGTTTTTGTTTTTTTTGATGACGACTTTTTGATGAAAACAAATTTTTTTGAAGACGGAAAAAAAAAAATTTTGATAACTTTTTTTGAAGACGACTTTATTTGACGACAACAATTTTTTGATGACGATAACTCTTTTTGATGACGATGATTTTGATAACAATATAGAAGCAATAAACACACCTATAGCCACACCTAACGATGATGGATGTAGGTGCAAAATCTGGTTTTGATCACAATACCTGCACTATGAACCCCTATTTTAAGCACATTGCCTAATGATGGTTGCTGTTCAAATAGGATAGGTAGGATAGTTTGGCCTAATAACTGGCCTAGAAACAGGAATGTTTTTAATGTTGCTTTTTTATTAAGGTGATTAATTCTATGACACTGGGGAAGGCATATGAGTTGCTTGTTGTAGGCTACTGTATGGATAGATACAATAACACACAGACGACGACTTTTTTTTGATGACGGAAAAAAAAAATTTTTGATGACATTTTTTGAAGACGACAAATTTTTTTGATTACAACATTTTTGACAACGTAAAAAAATTGTCGTCTCAAAAAAAAATTTTTCGTCATCAAAAAAAGCGTCGTCTGTGTGTTATTGTATCTATCCATACAGTAGCCTACAACAAGCAACTCATATGCCTTCCCCAGTGTCATAGAATTAATCACCTTAATAAAAAAGCAACATTAAAAACATTCCCATTTCTAGGCCAGTTATTAGGCCAAACTATCCTACCTATCCTATTTGAACAGCAACCATCATTAGGCAATGTGCTTAAAATAGGGGTTCATAGTGCAGGTATTGTGATCAAAACCAGATTTTGCACCTACATCCATCATCGTTAGGTGTGGCTATAGGTGTGTTTATTGCTTCTATATTGTTATCAAAATCATCGTCATCAAAAAGAGTTATCGTCATCAAAAAATTGTTGTCGTCAAAAAAAGTTGTCTTCAAAAAAAGTTATAAAAAATTTCTTTTTTCCGTCGTCAAAAAAATTTGTTGTCATCAAAAAGTCGTCATCAAAAAAAAAAAAACATTTTCATCAAAAAAAATTTTTTTTTCCGTCATCAAAAAAAGTCGTCGTCTGTGTGTTATTGTATCTATCCATACAGTAGCCTACAACAAGCAACTCATATGCCTTCCCCAGTGTCATAGAATTAATCACCTTAATAAAAAAGCAACATTAAAAACATTCCCATTTCTAGGCCAGTTATTAGGCCAAACTATCCTACCTATCCTATTTGAACAGCAACCATCATTAGGCAATGTGCTTAAAATAGGGGTTCATAGTGCAGGTATTGTGATCAAAACCAGATTTTGCACCTACATCCATCATCGTTAGGTGTGGCTATAGGTGTGTTTATTGCTTCTATATTGTTATCAAAATCATCGTCATCAAAAAGAGTCATCGTCATCAAAAAATTTGTTGTCATCAAAAAGTCATCATAAAAATAAAAAAAATTCATCAAAATTATTATTTTTTTTCGTCATCAAAAAAGTTGTCATCAAAAAAAGTCGTCGTCTTCAAAAAAAGTCATCAAATTTTATTTTTTTCCCGTCATCAAAAAAATTTGTCATCAAAAAGTCATCAAAAAAAACTTTTTTTTCCATTTTCAAAAAAAGTCATCAAAATTATTTATTTTCTTTCGTCGTCAAAAAAAGTCGTCATCAAAAAAAGTCATCAAATTTTTTTTTTTCCGTCATCAAAAAAAGTCGTCGTCTGTGTGTTATTGTATCTATCCATACAGTAGCCTACAACAAGCAACTCATATGCCTTCCCCAGTGTCATAGAATTAATCACCTTAATAAAAAAGCAACATTAAAAACATTCCCATTTCTAGGCCAGTTATTAGGCCAAACTATCCTACCTATCCTATTTGAACAGCAACCATCATTAGGCAATGTGCTTAAAATAGGGGTTCATAGTGCAGGTATTGTGATCAAAACCAGATTTTGCACATACATCCATCATCGTTAGGTGTGGCTATAGGTGTGTTTATTGCTTCTATATTGTTATCAAAATCATCGTCATCAAAAAGAGTTATCGTCATCAAAAAATTGTTGTCGTCAAATAAAGTCGTCTTCAAAAAAAGTTATAAAAATTTTTTTTTTTCCGTCTTCAAAAAAATTTGTTTTCATCAAAAAGTCGTCATCAAAAAAAACAAAAACATTTTCATCAAAATGTTTTTTTTTTTCCGTCATCAAAAAAAGTCGTCGTCTGTGTGTTATTTACTGCCAGCTTGTAAAGCCATTGTAAACGAGATGCTCGGCCCTGACGCGGCCAAAGAGATAGCTAAAGTGCCTCTCTCAAATAACACAATTGCCAGACGTATTGATGACATGTCTGCGGATATCGAAACTGTTGTTTTAGAAAAGATGCGCATCAGTAAGAAATTTGCCTTGCAACTTGATGAGTCGACGGATATTAGTGGACATTGTCAGCTCTTGGCCAACGTGCGTTTTGTGGATGGAGAAGCCATTAGAGAAAACTTCCTATTTTGCAAGGCACTGCCAGAAAAATCAACAGGAGAGGAAATATTTCGGGTCACGTCGGAATATCTTGACCAAGGAGGACTTACGTGGGAAAACTGCACAGGTGTCTGCACTGATGGAGCCGCAGCCATGGTCGGGCGCCTCAAAGGCTTCGTAAGTAGGGTCAAAGAAAAAAACCCAGATGTTATTGTTACGCACTGTTTTTTGCACCGTGAGGCCCTCGTTGCAAAAACCTTACCAGCAGATCTAGCTCCTGTGTTGGATGATGTTGTGCGCATAGTGAACTTTGTGAAGACGCGACCTTTGAAATGTCGGTTATTTGCGTCTTTGTGTGAGGAAATGGGAGCGGAGCATAAAGTCTTATTGCTCCACACGGAGGTCCGGTGGCTGTCGCGCGGCAAAGTGCTGGCCCGTGTGTATGAGCTACGAGAGGAACTTAAAGTTTTTCTGACAAACGAGAGGTCCGATTACTCAAAGCTGCTTGCAAGTGATGAGTGGTGTGCAAAGCTGGCATACCTGGCTGATATATTTCATCATCTGAATGAACTGAACACACGGATGCAAGGCCGAAATGAAAACCTGCTTACAAGCACTGATAAAATGAACGGATTCCGTTTAAAGGTGCAGCTCTGGCAACAACATGTGCAGCGTGGCAACCTTGAGATGTTCCCACTCACCGAGAAACTGCATGATGGCAACACTGCTGCAATGTGCGAGGTGATTTGCACACATTTGAAAACTCTTGAGGAGAAGTTGTCATTTTATTTCTATTCAGCCTTCACAGAATGCCTTGACTGGGTTAGGGACCCATACAGCTCAGCATCCGTTGCTGGAAAGGACATGACTTTAAAGGAGCAAGAGGAACTCATTGAACTGAAACAAGATCGTGGTTTTAAGCTAAACTTTGCTGATCTTCCTTTGGACAGTTTTTGGTTATCTGTTGCCAAGGAGTTCCCCATTCTAGCCAACAAAGCTATTTTGATATTGCTCCCGTTTTCAACCACATATCTGTGTGAGCTGAGCTTCTCAAGCTTGACTGCGATAAAAAATAAAAACAGAGAGAGACTGAGAGCTGTTGAGGAAGAGCTTCGTGTGTGTCTTTCTACCATTACTGCCAGGATATCCATTTTGTGTTCATCGAAACAGCCCCAGGTTTCCCACTAAGTATAAATACATTAAAAAACTATATTATTAACTATATGTATTATAATAAAGGTCATCTAATCTAATATGTACTGTGTTAGAGTGTCATTTTGTGTCATTTTGGTTGGTGGTGTGCCCCAGGATTTTGTAAATGTAAAAAATGTGCCGCGGCTCAAAAAAGGTTGGGAAACACTGCAGTAGCCTACAACAAGCAACTCATATGCCTTCCCCAGTGTCATAGAATTAATCACCTTAATAAAAAAGCAACATTAAAAACATTCCCATTTCTAGGCCAGTTATTAGGCCAAACTATCCTACCTATCCTATTTGAACAGCAACCATCATTAGGCAATGTGCTTAAAATAGGGGTTCATAGTGCAGGTATTGTGATCAAAACCAGATTTTGCACCTACATCCATCATCGTTAGGTATGGCTATAAGTGTGTTTATTGCTTCTATATTGTTATCAAAATCATCGTCATCAAAAAGAGTTATCGTCATCAAAAAATTGTTGTCGTCAAAAAAAGTCGTCTTCAAAAAAAGTTATCAAAAAAAAAATGTTTCCGTCTTCAAAATTTTTTGTTGTCATCAAAAGGTCGTCATCAAAAAAAAAAAAAATTTTCATCAAAATGTTTTTTTTTTTCGTTGTCAAAAAACGTCGTCTGTGTGTTATTGTATCTATCCATACAGTAGCCTACAACAAGCAACTCATATGCCTTCCCCAGTGTCATAGAATTAATCACCTTAATAAAAAAGCAACATTAAAAACATTCCCATTTCTAGGCCAGTTATTAGGCCAAACTATCCTACCTATCCTATTTGAACAGCAACCATCATTAGGCAATGTGCTTAAAATAGGGGTTCATAGTGCAGGTATTGTGATCAAAACCAGATTTTGCACCTACATCCATCATCGTTAGGTGTGGCTATAGGTGTGTTTATTGCATCTATATTGTTATCAAAATAATCGTCATCAAAAAGAGTTATCGTCATCAAAAAATTGTTGTCGTCAAATAAAGTCGTCTTCAAAAAAAGTTATCAAATTTTTTTTTTTCCGTCTTCAAAAAAATTTGTTTTCATCAAAAAGTCGTCATCAAAAAAACCAAAAACATTTTCATCAAAATGTTTTTTTTTTCCGTCATCAAAAAAAGTCGTCGTCTGTGTGTTATTGTATCTATCCATACAGTAGCCTACAACAAGCAACTCATATGCCTTCCCCAGTGTCATAGAATTAATCACCTTAATAAAAAAGCAACATTAAAAACATTCCCATTTCTAGGCCAGTTATTAGGCCAAACTATCCTACCTATCCTATTTGAACAGCAACCATCATTAGGCAATGTGCTTAAAATAGGGGTTCATAGTGCAGGTATTGTGATCAAAACCAGATTTTGCACCTACATCCATCATCGTTAGGTGTGGCTATACGTGTGTTTATTGCTTCTATATTGTTATCAAAATCATCGTCGTCAAAAAGAGTCATCGTCATCAAAAAATTTGTTGTCATCAAAAAGTCATCATAAAAATAAAAAAAATTTCATCAAAATTATTATTTTTTTTCGTCATCAAAAAAGTTGTCATCAAAAAAAGTCGTCGTCTTCAAAAAAAGTCATCAAATTTTATTTTTTTCCCGTCATCAAAAAAATTTGTCATCAAAAAGTCATCAAAAAAAACTTTTTTTTCCATTTTCAAAAAAAGTCATCAAAATTATTTATTTTCTTTCGTCGTCAAAAAAAGTCGTCATCAAAAAAAGTCATCAAATTTTTTTTTTTCCGTCATCAAAAAAAGTCGTCGTCTGTGTGTTATTGTATCTTTCCATACACTAGCCTACAACAAGCAACTCATATGCCTTCCCCAGTGTCATAGAATTAATCACCTTAATAAAAAAGCAACATTAAAAACATTCCCATTTCTAGGCCAGTTATTAGGCCAAACTATCCTACCTATCCTATTTGAACAGCAACCATCATTAGGCAATGTGCTTAAAATAGGGGTTCATAGTGCAGGTATTGTGATCAAAACCAGATTTTGCACCTACATCCATCATCGTTAGGTGTGGCTATACGTGAGTTTATTGCTTCTATATTGTTATCAAAATCATCGTCATCAAAAAGAGTCATCGTCATCAAAGAATTGTTGTCGTCAAAAAAAGTCGTCTTCAAAAAAAGTTATCAAAAAAAAAATGTTTCCGACTTCAAAAAATATTGTTGTCATCAAAAGGTCATCATCAAAAAAAAAAAAATTTTCATCAAAATGTTTTTTTTTTTCGTTGTCAAAAAAGTTGTCATCAAAAAAAATTGTCGTCTTCAAAAAAAGTCATCAAAAAATTTTTTTTTCCGTCATCAAAAAAAGTCGTCGTCTGTGTGTTATTGTATCTATCCATACAGTAGCCTACAACAAGCAACTCATATGCCTTCCCCAGTGTCATAGAATTAATCACCTTAATAAAAAAGCAACATTAAAAACATTCCCATTTCTAGGCCAGTTATTAGGCCAAACTATCCTACCTATCCTATTTGAACAGCAACCATCATTAGGCAATGTGCTTAAAATAGGGGTTCATAGTGCAGGTATTGTGATCAAAACCAGATTTTGCACCTACATCCATCATCGTTAGGTGTGGCTATAGGTGTGTTTATTGCTTCTATATTGTTATCAAAATCATCGTCATCAAAAAGAGTTATCGTCATCAAAAAATTGTTGTCGTCAAATAAAGTCGTCTTCAAAAAAAGTTATCAAAAAATTTTTTTTTCCGTCTTCAAAAAAATTTGTTTTCATCAAAAAGTCGTCATCAAAAAAAACAAAAACATTTTCATCAAAATGTTTTTTTTTTTCCGTCATCAAAAAAAGTCGTCGTCTGTGTGTTATTGTATCTATCCATACAGTAGCCTACAACAAGCAACTCATATGCCTTCCCCAGTGTCATAGAATTAATCACCTTAATAAAAAAGCAACATTAAAAACATTCCCATTTCTAGGCCAGTTATTAGGCCAAACTATCCTACCTATCCTATTTGAACAGCAACCATCATTAGGCAATGTGCTTAAAATAGGGGTTCATAGTGCAGGTATTGTGATCAAAACCAGATTTTGCACCTACATCCATCATCGTTAGGTGTGGCTATACGTGTGTTTATTGCTTCTATATTGTTATCAAAATCATCGTCGTCAAAAAGAGTCATCGTCATCAAAAAATTTGTTGTCATCAAAAAGTGTCATCAAAAAAAGTCGTTGTCTTCAAAAAAAGTCATCAAATTTTATTTTTTTCCCATCATCAAAAAAATTTGTCATCAAAAAGTCATCAAAAAAAACAAAAAAGTCATCAAAATTATTTATTTTCTTTCGTCGTCAAATAAAGTCGTCTTCAAAAAAAGTTATCAAATTTTTTTTTTTCCGTCTTCAAAAGTCGTCATCAAAAAAATAATCAAATTTTTTTTTTTCCGTCATCAAAAAAAGTCGTCGTCTGTGTGTTATTGTATCTATCCATACAGTAGCCTACAACAAGCAACTCATATGCCTTCCCCAGTGTCATAGAATTAATCACCTTAATAAAAAAGCAACATTAAAAACATTCCCATTTCTAGGCCAGTTATTAGGCCAAACTATCCTACCTATCCTATTTGAACAGCAACCATCATTAGGCAATGTGCTTAAAATAGGGGTTCATAGTGCAGGTATTGTGATCAAAACCAGATTTTGCACCTACATCCATCATCGTTAGGTGTGGCTATACGTGTGTTTATTGCTTCTATATTGTTATCAAAATCATCGTCATCAAAAAGAGTCATCGTCATCAAAAAATTTGTTGTCATCAAAAAGTCATCATAAAAATAAAAAAAATTTCATCAAAATTATTATTTTTTTTCGTCATCAAAAAAGTTGTCATCAAAAAAAGTCGTCGTCTTCAAAAAAAGTCATCAAATTTTATTTTTTTCCCGTCATCAAAAAAATTTGTCATCAAAAAGTCATCAAAAAAAACTTTTTTTTCCATTTTCAAAAAAAGTCATCAAAATTATTTATTTTCTTTCGTCGTCAAAAAAAGTCGTCATCAAAAAAAGTCATCAAATTTTTTTTTTTCCGTCATCAAAAAAAGTCGTCGTCTGTGTGTTATTGTATCTATCCATACAGTAGCCTACAACAAGCAACTCATATGCCTTCCCCAGTGTCATAGAATTAATCACCTTAATAAAAAAGCAACATTAAAAACATTCCCATTTCTAGGCCAGTTATTAGGCCAAACTATCCTACCTATCCTATTTGAACAGCAACCATCATTAGGCAATGTGCTTAAAATAGGGGTTCATAGTGCAGGTATTGTGATCAAAACCAGATTTTGCACATACATCCATCATCGTTAGGTGTGGCTATAGGTGTGTTTATTGCTTCTATATTGTTATCAAAATCATCGTCATCAAAAAGAGTTATCGTCATCAAAAAATTGTTGTCGTCAAATAAAGTCGTCTTCAAAAAAAGTTATAAAAAATTTTTTTTTTCCGTCTTCAAAAAAATTTGTTTTCATCAAAAAGTCGTCATCAAAAAAAACAAAAACATTTTCATCAAAATGTTTTTTTTTTTCCGTCATCAAAAAAAGTCGTCGTCTGTGTGTTATTTACTGCCAGCTTGTAAAGCCATTGTAAACGAGATGCTCGGCCCTGACGCGGCCAAAGAGATAGCTAAAGTGCCTCTCTCAAATAACACAATTGCCAGACGTATTGATGACATGTCTGCGGATATCGAAACTGTTGTTTTAGAAAAGATGCGCATCAGTAAGAAATTTGCCTTGCAACTTGATGAGTCGACGGATATTAGTGGACATTGTCAGCTCTTGGCCAACGTGCGTTTTGTGGATGGAGAAGCCATTAGAGAAAACTTCCTATTTTGCAAGGCACTGCCAGAAAAATCAACAGGAGAGGAAATATTTCGGGTCACGTCGGAATATCTTGACCAAGGAGGACTTACGTGGGAAAACTGCACAGGTGTCTGCACTGATGGAGCCGCAGCCATGGTCGGGCGCCTCAAAGGCTTCGTAAGTAGGGTCAAAGAAAAAAACCCAGATGTTATTGTTACGCACTGTTTTTTGCACCGTGAGGCCCTCGTTGCAAAAACCTTACCAGCAGATCTAGCTCCTGTGTTGGATGATGTTGTGCGCATAGTGAACTTTGTGAAGACGCGACCTTTGAAATGTCGGTTATTTGCGTCTTTGTGTGAGGAAATGGGAGCGGAGCATAAAGTCTTATTGCTCCACACGGAGGTCCGGTGGCTGTCGCGCGGCAAAGTGCTGGCCCGTGTGTATGAGCTACGAGAGGAACTTAAAGTTTTTCTGACAAACGAGAGGTCCGATTACTCAAAGCTGCTTGCAAGTGATGAGTGGTGTGCAAAGCTGGCATACCTGGCTGATATATTTCATCATCTGAATGAACTGAACACACGGATGCAAGGCCGAAATGAAAACCTGCTTACAAGCACTGATAAAATGAACGGATTCCGTTTAAAGGTGCAGCTCTGGCAACAACATGTGCAGCGTGGCAACCTTGAGATGTTCCCACTCACCGAGAAACTGCATGATGGCAACACTGCTGCAATGTGCGAGGTGATTTGCACACATTTGAAAACTCTTGAGGAGAAGTTGTCATTTTATTTCTATTCAGCCTTCACAGAATGCCTTGACTGGGTTAGGGACCCATACAGCTCAGCATCCGTTGCTGGAAAGGACATGACTTTAAAGGAGCAAGAGGAACTCATTGAACTGAAACAAGATCGTGGTTTTAAGCTAAACTTTGCTGATCTTCCTTTGGACAGTTTTTGGTTATCTGTTGCCAAGGAGTTCCCCATTCTAGCCAACAAAGCTATTTTGATATTGCTCCCGTTTTCAACCACATATCTGTGTGAGCTGAGCTTCTCAAGCTTGACTGCGATAAAAAATAAAAACAGAGAGAGACTGAGAGCTGTTGAGGAAGAGCTTCGTGTGTGTCTTTCTACCATTACTGCCAGGATATCCATTTTGTGTTCATCGAAACAGCCCCAGGTTTCCCACTAAGTATAAATACATTAAAAAACTATATTATTAACTATATGTATTATAATAAAGGTCATCTAATCTAATATGTACTGTGTTAGAGTGTCATTTTGTGTCATTTTGGTTGGTGGTGTGCCCCAGGATTTTGTAAATGTAAAAAATGTGCCGCGGCTCAAAAAAGGTTGGGAAACACTGCAGTAGCCTACAACAAGCAACTCATATGCCTTCCCCAGTGTCATAGAATTAATCACCTTAATAAAAAAGCAACATTAAAAACATTCCCATTTCTAGGCCAGTTATTAGGCCAAACTATCCTACCTATCCTATTTGAACAGCAACCATCATTAGGCAATGTGCTTAAAATAGGGGTTCATAGTGCAGGTATTGTGATCAAAACCAGATTTTGCACCTACATCCATCATCGTTAGGTATGGCTATAAGTGTGTTTATTGCTTCTATATTGTTATCAAAATCATCGTCATCAAAAAGAGTTATCGTCATCAAAAAATTGTTGTCGTCAAAAAAAGTCGTCTTCAAAAAAAGTTATCAAAAAAAAAATGTTTCCGTCTTCAAAATTTTTTGTTGTCATCAAAAGGTCGTCATCAAAAAAAAAAAAATTTTCATCAAAATGTTTTTTTTTTTCGTTGTCAAAAAACGTCGTCTGTGTGTTATTGTATCTATCCATACAGTAGCCTACAACAAGCAACTCATATGCCTTCCCCAGTGTCATAGAATTAATCACCTTAATAAAAAAGCAACATTAAAAACATTCCCATTTCTAGGCCAGTTATTAGGCCAAACTATCCTACCTATCCTATTTGAACAGCAACCATCATTAGGCAATGTGCTTAAAATAGGGGTTCATAGTGCAGGTATTGTGATCAAAACCAGATTTTGCACCTACATCCATCATCGTTAGGTGTGGCTATAGGTGTGTTTATTGCTTCTATATTGTTATCAAAATCATCGTCATCAAAAAGAGTTATCGTCATCAAAAAATTGTTGTCGTCAAATAAAGTCGTCTTCAAAAAAAGTTATCAAAATTTTTTTTTTTCCGTCTTCAAAAAAATTTGTTTTCATCAAAAAGTCGTCATCAAAAAAACCAAAAACATTTTCATCAAAAAAATTTTTTTCCGTCATCAAAAAAAGTCGTCGTCTGTGTGTTATTGTATCTATCCATACAGTAGCCTACAACAAGCAACTCATATGCCTTCCCCAGTGTCATAGAATTAATCACCTTAATAAAAAAGCAACATTAAAAACATTCCCATTTCTAGGCCAGTTATTAGGCCAAACTATCCTACCTATCCTATTTGAACAGCAACCATCATTAGGCAATGTGCTTAAAATAGGGGTTCATAGTGCAGGTATTGTGATCAAAACCAGATTTTGCACCTACATCCATCATCGTTAAAAAAAGTCATCAAATTTTTTTTTTTCCGTCATCAAAAAAAGTCGTCGTCTGTGTGTTATTGTATCTTTCCATACACTAGCCTACAACAAGCAACTCATATGCCTTCCCCAGTGTCATAGAATTAATCACCTTAATAAAAAAGCAACATTAAAAACATTCCCATTTCTAGGCCAGTTATTAGGCCAAACTATCCTCCCTATCCTATTTGAACAGCAACCATCATTAGGCAATGTGCTTAAAATAGGGGTTCATAGTGCAGGTATTGTGATCAAAACCAGATTTTGCACCTACATCCATCATCGTTAGGTGTGGCTATACGTGTGTTTATTGCTTCTATATTGTTATCAAAATCATCGTCATCAAAAAGAGTCATCGTCATCAAAGAATTGTTGTCGTCAAAAAAAGTCGTCTTCAAAAAAAGTTATCAAAAAAAAAATGTTTCCGACTTCAAAAAATATTGTTGTCATCAAAAGGTCATCATCAAAAAAAAAAAAATTTTCATCAAAATGTTTTTTTTTTTCGTTGTCAAAAAAGTTGTCATCAAAAAAAATTGTCGTCTTCAAAAAAAGTCATCAAATAAAAAAAATTTCCGTCATCAAAAAAAGTAGTCGTCTGTGTGTTATTGTATCTATCCATACAGTAGCCTACAACAAGCAACTCATATGCCTTCCCCAGTGTCATAGAATTAATCACCTTAATAAAAAAGCAACATTAAAAACATTCCCATTTCTAGGCCAGTTATTAGGCCAAACTATCCTACCTATCCTATTTGAACAGCAACCATCATTAGGCAATGTGCTTAAAATAGGGGTTCATAGTGCAGGTATTGTGATCAAAACCAGATTTTGCACATACATCCATCATCGTTAGGTGTGGCTATAGGTGTGTTTATTGCTTCTATATTGTTATCAAAATCATCGTCATCAAAAAGAGTTATCGTCATCAAAAAATTGTTGTCGTCAAATAAAGTCGTCTTCAAAAAAAGTTATAAAAATTTTTTTTTTTCCGTCTTCAAAAAAATTTGTTTTCATCAAAAAGTCGTCATCAAAAAAAACAAAAACATTTTCATCAAAATGTTTTTTTTTTTCCGTCATCAAAAAAAGTCGTCGTCTGTGTGTTATTTACTGCCAGCTTGTAAAGCCATTGTAAACGAGATGCTCGGCCCTGACGCGGCCAAAGAGATAGCTAAAGTGCCTCTCTCAAATAACACAATTGCCAGACGTATTGATGACATGTCTGCGGATATCGAAACTGTTGTTTTAGAAAAGATGCGCATCAGTAAGAAATTTGCCTTGCAACTTGATGAGTCGACGGATATTAGTGGACATTGTCAGCTCTTGGCCAACGTGCGTTTTGTGGATGGAGAAGCCATTAGAGAAAACTTCCTATTTTGCAAGGCACTGCCAGAAAAATCAACAGGAGAGGAAATATTTCGGGTCACGTCGGAATATCTTGACCAAGGAGGACTTACGTGGGAAAACTGCACAGGTGTCTGCACTGATGGAGCCGCAGCCATGGTCGGGCGCCTCAAAGGCTTCGTAAGTAGGGTCAAAGAAAAAAACCCAGATGTTATTGTTACGCACTGTTTTTTGCACCGTGAGGCCCTCGTTGCAAAAACCTTACCAGCAGATCTAGCTCCTGTGTTGGATGATGTTGTGCGCATAGTGAACTTTGTGAAGACGCGACCTTTGAAATGTCGGTTATTTGCGTCTTTGTGTGAGGAAATGGGAGCGGAGCATAAAGTCTTATTGCTCCACACGGAGGTCCGGTGGCTGTCGCGCGGCAAAGTGCTGGCCCGTGTGTATGAGCTACGAGAGGAACTTAAAGTTTTTCTGACAAACGAGAGGTCCGATTACTCAAAGCTGCTTGCAAGTGATGAGTGGTGTGCAAAGCTGGCATACCTGGCTGATATATTTCATCATCTGAATGAACTGAACACACGGATGCAAGGCCGAAATGAAAACCTGCTTACAAGCACTGATAAAATGAACGGATTCCGTTTAAAGGTGCAGCTCTGGCAACAACATGTGCAGCGTGGCAACCTTGAGATGTTCCCACTCACCGAGAAACTGCATGATGGCAACACTGCTGCAATGTGCGAGGTGATTTGCACACATTTGAAAACTCTTGAGGAGAAGTTGTCATTTTATTTCTATTCAGCCTTCACAGAATGCCTTGACTGGGTTAGGGACCCATACAGCTCAGCATCCGTTGCTGGAAAGGACATGACTTTAAAGGAGCAAGAGGAACTCATTGAACTGAAACAAGATCGTGGTTTTAAGCTAAACTTTGCTGATCTTCCTTTGGACAGTTTTTGGTTATCTGTTGCCAAGGAGTTCCCCATTCTAGCCAACAAAGCTATTTTGATATTGCTCCCGTTTTCAACCACATATCTGTGTGAGCTGAGCTTCTCAAGCTTGACTGCGATAAAAAATAAAAACAGAGAGAGACTGAGAGCTGTTGAGGAAGAGCTTCGTGTGTGTCTTTCTACCATTACTGCCAGGATATCCATTTTGTGTTCATCGAAACAGCCCCAGGTTTCCCACTAAGTATAAATACATTAAAAAACTATATTATTAACTATATGTATTATAATAAAGGTCATCTAATCTAATATGTACTGTGTTAGAGTGTCATTTTGTGTCATTTTGGTTGGTGGTGTGCCCCAGGATTTTGTAAATGTAAAAAATGTGCCGCGGCTCAAAAAAGGTTGGGAAACACTGCAGTAGCCTACAACAAGCAACTCATATGCCTTCCCCAGTGTCATAGAATTAATCACCTTAATAAAAAAGCAACATTAAAAACATTCCCATTTCTAGGCCAGTTATTAGGCCAAACTATCCTACCTATCCTATTTGAACAGCAACCATCATTAGGCAATGTGCTTAAAATAGGGGTTCATAGTGCAGGTATTGTGATCAAAACCAGATTTTGCACCTACATCCATCATCGTTAGGTATGGCTATAAGTGTGTTTATTGCTTCTATATTGTTATCAAAATCATCGTCATCAAAAAGAGTTATCGTCATCAAAAAATTGTTGTCGTCAAAAAAAGTCGTCTTCAAAAAAAGTTATCAAAAAAAAAATGTTTCCGTCTTCAAAATTTTTTGTTGTCATCAAAAGGTCGTCATCAAAAAAAAAAAAATTTTCATCAAAATGTTTTTTTTTTTCGTTGTCAAAAAACGTCGTCTGTGTGTTATTGTATCTATCCATACAGTAGCCTACAACAAGCAACTCATATGCCTTCCCCAGTGTCATAGAATTAATCACCTTAATAAAAAAGCAACATTAAAAACATTCCCATTTCTAGGCCAGTTATTAGGCCAAACTATCCTACCTATCCTATTTGAACAGCAACCATCATTAGGCAATGTGCTTAAAATAGGGGTTCATAGTGCAGGTATTGTGATCAAAACCAGATTTTGCACCTACATCCATCATCGTTAGGTGTGGCTATAGGTGTGTTTATTGCTTCTATATTGTTATCAAAATCATCGTCATCAAAAAGAGTTATCGTCATCAAAAAATTGTTGTCGTCAAATAAAGTCGTCTTCAAAAAAAGTTATCAAATTTTTTTTTTTTCCGTCTTCAAAAAAATTTGTTTTCATCAAAAAGTCGTCATCAAAAAAACCAAAAACATTTTCATCAAAAAAATTTTTTTCCGTCATCAAAAAAAGTCGTCGTCTGTGTGTTATTGTATCTATCCATACAGTAGCCTACAACAAGCAACTCATATGCCTTCCCCAGTGTCATAGAATTAATCACCTTAATAAAAAAGCAACATTAAAAACATTCCCATTTCTAGGCCAGTTATTAGGCCAAACTATCCTACCTATCCTATTTGAACAGCAACCATCATTAGGCAATGTGCTTAAAATAGGGGTTCATAGTGCAGGTATTGTGATCAAAACCAGATTTTGCACCTACATCCATCATCGTTAGGTGTGGCTAAAAAAAAAAAAAAAAAAGTCATCAAATTTTTTTTTTTCCGTCATCAAAAAAAGTCGTCGTCTGTGTGTTATTGTATCTTTCCATACACTAGCCTACAACAAGCAACTCATATGCCTTCCCCAGTGTCATAGAATTAATCACCTTAATAAAAAAGCAACATTAAAAACATTCCCATTTCTAGGCCAGTTATTAGGCCAAACTATCCTACCTATCCTATTTGAACAGCAACCATCATTAGGCAATGTGCTTAAAATAGGGGTTCATAGTGCAGGTATTGTGATCAAAACCAGATTTTGCACCTACATCCATCATCGTTAGGTGTGGCTATAGGTGTGTTTATTGCTTCTATATTGTTATCAAAATCATCGTCATCAAAAAGAGTCATCGTCATCAAAGAATTGTTGTCGTCAAAAAAAGTCGTCTTCAAAAAAAGTTATCAAAAAAAAATTTTTCCGACTTCAAAAAATATTGTTGTCATCAAAAGGTCATCATCAAAAAAAAAAAAATTTTCATCAAAATGTTTTTTTTTTTCGTTGTCAAAAAAGTTGTCATCAAAAAAAATTGTCGTCTTCAAAAAAAGTCATCAAATAAAAAAAATTTCCGTCATCAAAAAAAGTAGTCGTCTGTGTGTTATTGTATCTATCCATACAGTAGCCTACAACAAGCAACTCATATGCCTTCCCCAGTGTCATAGAATTAATCACCTTAATAAAAAAGCAACATTAAAAACATTCCTGTTTCTAGGCCAGTTATTAGGCCAAACTATCCTACCTATCCTATTTGAACAGCAACCATCATTAGGCAATGTGCTTAAAATAGGGGTTCATAGTGCAGGTATTGTGATCAAAACCAGATTTTGCACATACATCCATCATCGTTAGGTGTGGCTATAGGTGTGTTTATTGCTTCTATATTGTTATCAAAATCATCGTCATCAAAAAGAGTTATCGTCATCAAAAAATTGTTGTCGTCAAATAAAGTCGTCTTCAAAAAAAGTTATAAAATTTTTTTTTTTTCCGTCTTCAAAAAAATTTGTTTTCATCAAAAAGTCGTCATCAAAAAAAACAAAAACATTTTCATCAAAATGTTTTTTTTTTTCCGTCATCAAAAAAAGTCGTCGTCTGTGTGTTATTTACTGCCAGCTTGTAAAGCCATTGTAAACGAGATGCTCGGCCCTGACGCGGCCAAAGAGATAGCTAAAGTGCCTCTCTCAAATAACACAATTGCCAGACGTATTGATGACATGTCTGCGGATATCGAAACTGTTGTTTTAGAAAAGATGCGCATCAGTAAGAAATTTGCCTTGCAACTTGATGAGTCGACGGATATTAGTGGACATTGTCAGCTCTTGGCCAACGTGCGTTTTGTGGATGGAGAAGCCATTAGAGAAAACTTCCTATTTTGCAAGGCACTGCCAGAAAAATCAACAGGAGAGGAAATATTTCGGGTCACGTCGGAATATCTTGACCAAGGAGGACTTACGTGGGAAAACTGCACAGGTGTCTGCACTGATGGAGCCGCAGCCATGGTCGGGCGCCTCAAAGGCTTCGTAAGTAGGGTCAAAGAAAAAAACCCAGATGTTATTGTTACGCACTGTTTTTTGCACCGTGAGGCCCTCGTTGCAAAAACCTTACCAGCAGATCTAGCTCCTGTGTTGGATGATGTTGTGCGCATAGTGAACTTTGTGAAGACGCGACCTTTGAAATGTCGGTTATTTGCGTCTTTGTGTGAGGAAATGGGAGCGGAGCATAAAGTCTTATTGCTCCACACGGAGGTCCGGTGGCTGTCGCGCGGCAAAGTGCTGGCCCGTGTGTATGAGCTACGAGAGGAACTTAAAGTTTTTCTGACAAACGAGAGGTCCGATTACTCAAAGCTGCTTGCAAGTGATGAGTGGTGTGCAAAGCTGGCATACCTGGCTGATATATTTCATCATCTGAATGAACTGAACACACGGATGCAAGGCCGAAATGAAAACCTGCTTACAAGCACTGATAAAATGAACGGATTCCGTTTAAAGGTGCAGCTCTGGCAACAACATGTGCAGCGTGGCAACCTTGAGATGTTCCCACTCACCGAGAAACTGCATGATGGCAACACTGCTGCAATGTGCGAGGTGATTTGCACACATTTGAAAACTCTTGAGGAGAAGTTGTCATTTTATTTCTATTCAGCCTTCACAGAATGCCTTGACTGGGTTAGGGACCCATACAGCTCAGCATCCGTTGCTGGAAAGGACATGACTTTAAAGGAGCAAGAGGAACTCATTGAACTGAAACAAGATCGTGGTTTTAAGCTAAACTTTGCTGATCTTCCTTTGGACAGTTTTTGGTTATCTGTTGCCAAGGAGTTCCCCATTCTAGCCAACAAAGCTATTTTGATATTGCTCCCGTTTTCAACCACATATCTGTGTGAGCTGAGCTTCTCAAGCTTGACTGCGATAAAAAATAAAAACAGAGAGAGACTGAGAGCTGTTGAGGAAGAGCTTCGTGTGTGTCTTTCTACCATTACTGCCAGGATATCCATTTTGTGTTCATCGAAACAGCCCCAGGTTTCCCACTAAGTATAAATACATTAAAAAACTATATTATTAACTATATGTATTATAATAAAGGTCATCTAATCTAATATGTACTGTGTTAGAGTGTCATTTTGTGTCATTTTGGTTGGTGGTGTGCCCCAGGATTTTGTAAATGTAAAAAATGTGCCGCGGCTCAAAAAAGGTTGGGAAACACTGCAGTAGCCTACAACAAGCAACTCATATGCCTTCCCCAGTGTCATAGAATTAATCACCTTAATAAAAAAGCAACATTAAAAACATTCCCATTTCTAGGCCAGTTATTAGGCCAAACTATCCTACCTATCCTATTTGAACAGCAACCATCATTAGGCAATGTGCTTAAAATAGGGGTTCATAGTGCAGGTATTGTGATCAAAACCAGATTTTGCACCTACATCCATCATCGTTAGGTATGGCTATAAGTGTGTTTATTGCTTCTATATTGTTATCAAAATCATCGTCATCAAAAAGAGTTATCGTCATCAAAAAATTGTTGTCGTCAAAAAAAGTCGTCTTCAAAAAAAGTTATCAAAAAAAAAATGTTTCCGTCTTCAAAATTTTTTGTTGTCATCAAAAGGTCGTCATCAAAAAAAAAAAAAATTTTCATCAAAATGTTTTTTTTTTTCGTTGTCAAAAAACGTCGTCTGTGTGTTATTGTATCTATCCATACAGTAGCCTACAACAAGCAACTCATATGCCTTCCCCAGTGTCATAGAATTAATCACCTTAATAAAAAAGCAACATTAAAAACATTCCCATTTCTAGGCCAGTTATTAGGCCAAACTATCCTACCTATCCTATTTGAACAGCAACCATCATTAGGCAATGTGCTTAAAATAGGGGTTCATAGTGCAGGTATTGTGATCAAAACCAGATTTTGCACCTACATCCATCATCGTTAGGTGTGGCTATAGGTGTGTTTATTGCATCTATATTGTTATCAAAATAATCGTCATCAAAAAGAGTTATCGTCATCAAAAAATTGTTGTCGTCAAATAAAGTCGTCTTCAAAAAAAGTTATCAAAATTTTTTTTTTTCCGTCTTCAAAAAAATTTGTTTTCATCAAAAAGTCGTCATCAAAAAAAACAAAAACATTTTCATCAAAATTTTTTTTTTCCGTCATCAAAAAAAGTCGTCGTCTGTGTGTTATTGTATCTATCCATACAGTAGCCTACAACAAGCAACTCATATGCCTTCCCCAGTGTCATAGAATTAATCACCTTAATAAAAAAGCAACATTAAAAACATTCCCATTTCTAGGCCAGTTATTAGGCCAAACTATCCTACCTATCCTATTTGAACAGCAACCATCATTAGGCAATGTGCTTAAAATAGGGGTTCATAGTGCAGGTATTGTGATCAAAACCAGATTTTGCACCTACATCCATCATCGTTAGGTGTGGCTATACGTGTGTTTATTGCTTCTATATTGTTATCAAAATCATCGTCGTCAAAAAGAGTCATCGTCATCAAAAAATTTGTTGTCATCAAAAAGTCATCATAAAAATAAAAAAAATTTCATCAAAATTTTTTTTTTTTTTCGTCATCAAAAAAGTTGTCATCAAAAAAAGTCGTCGTCTTCAAAAAAAGTCATCAAATTTTATTTTTTTCCCGTCATCAAAAAAATTTGTCATCAAAAAGTCATCAAAAAAAACTTTTTTTTCCATTTTCAAAAAAAGTCATCAAAATTATTTATTTTCTTTCGTCGTCAAAAAAAGTCGTCATCAAAAAAAGTCATCAAATTTTTTTTTTCCGTCATCAAAAAAAGTCGTCGTCTGTGTGTTATTGTATCTTTCCATACACTAGCCTACAACAAGCAACTCATATGCCTTCCCCAGTGTCATAGAATTAATCACCTTAATAAAAAAGCAACATTAAAAACATTCCCATTTCTAGGCCAGTTATTAGGCCAAACTATCCTACCTATCCTATTTGAACAGCAACCATCATTAGGCAATGTGCTTAAAATAGGGGTTCATAGTGCAGGTATTGTGATCAAAACCAGATTTTGCACCTACATCCATCATCGTTAGGTGTGGCTATAGGTGTGTTTATTGCTTCTATATTGTTATCAAAATCATCGTCATCAAAAAGAGTTATCGTCATCAAAAAATTGTTGTCGTCAAAAAAAGTCGTCTTCAAAAAAAGTTATCAAAAAAAAAATGTTTCCGTCTTCAAAAAATTTTGTTGTCATCAAAAGGTCATCAGCAAAAAAAAAAAAAAAATTTTCATCAAAATGTTTTTTTTTTTTCGTTGTCAAAAAAGTCGTCGTCTGTGTGTTATTGTATCTATCCATACAGTAGCCTACAACAAGCAACTCATATGCCTTCCCCAGTGTCATAGAATTAATCACCTTAATAAAAAAGCAACATTAAAAACATTCCCATTTCTAGGCCAGTTATTAGGCCAAACTATCCTACCTATCCTATTTGAACAGCAACCATCATTAGGCAATGTGCTTAAAATAGGGGTTCATAGTGCAGGTATTGTGATCAAAACCAGATTTTGCACCTACATCCATCATCGTTAGGTGTGGCTATAGGTGTGTTTATTGCTTCTATATTGTTATCAAAATCATCGTCATCAAAAAGAGTTATCGTCATCAAAAAATTGTTGTCGTCAAAAAAAGTCGTCCAAAAAAAGTTATCAAAATATTTTCTTTTCCGTCTTCAAAAAAAATTGTTTTCATCAAAAAGTCGTCATCAAAAAAAAAAAAAAAATTTTCATCAAAATGTTTTTTTTTTTCCGTCATCAAAAAAAGTCGTCGTCTGTGTGTTATTGTATCTATCCATACAGTAGCCTACAACAAGCAACTCATATGCCTTCCCCAGTGTCATAGAATTAATCACCTTAATAAAAAAGCAACATTCCCATTTCTAGGCCAGTTATTAGGCCAAACTATCCTACCTATCCTATTTGAACAGCAACCATCATTAGGCAATGTGCTTAAAATAGGGGTTCATAGTGCAGGTATTGTGATCAAAACCAGATTTTGCACCTACATCCATCATCGTTAGGTGTGGCTATACATTACATTACAGTCATTTAGCAGACGCTTTTATCCAAAGCGACGTACAGTAAGTGCATATAGAAAGGTCATCGAAGTAACTACACAACAGATAAGAAAGCACATTCTTCCCATACAGTATCAGCTATCCCTAGTAACGAACACAGTGCAGTTCACAGTGAACTGGGTAAATCATCTCTACTACAATTCTATTCTAAATAGTATAAACTTGAGTACACAGTTCAACAAGAAGACTGTGGTCCTATGAGGTCCTATGATAAGTATTAGTCCAGGTGGAGCCTGAAAAGGTGTGTTTTCAGGCCACAACGGAAAGCAGGCAGGGTTGGTATTGAGCGTAGGGGAATGGGAAGTTCGATCCACCACTGGGGAGCTAGGGTGGAAAAGCTCCGCAGTCGGGAGGAGCGGGCGCCATTGACACGGAGGGGGGGAAGTGCGAGGCGCCCTGCTGTAGAAGAGCGAAGTGGTCGAGCAGGAACATAGGTCTGGATCAGGTCCTGCAGGTAGACGGGGCCTGTCCTATTAGCTGCAGTGTGGGCCAGGGTCAGAACTTTGAACCTGATCCTAGCTGCAACTGGCAGCCAGTGGAGTGACCTCAACAGGGGGGTGACATGTGAATATTTTGGGAGGTTGAACACAAGCCGGGCAGCTGCGTTCTGGATCAGTTGAAGAGGGAGTATGGCGCAGGCTGGTAAGCTTGCGAGCAGGGAGTTGCAGTAGTCCAGGCGTGAGGTGACCATAGTCTGGACCAGAAGCTGGGTGGAGTAGGTGGTCAGGTACGGTCGAATCCTCCTGATGTTGTACAGGAGGAACCTGCAGGACCGTGCCGTCGCCCTGATGTGGTCTTTGAAGTCCAGCTGGTCGTCTAGGACCACCCCCAGGTTCTTTGCAGAGCGGGAGGCAGCCACCACGGTCCCGTCAACGGTGATGGAGAGGTCGAGTAGCGGGGAGGTTTTGTACGGCATGAAGAGGAGCTCTGTCTTGTCGAGGTTGAGCTTCAGGTGATGGGTAGTCATCCACTCAGAGATGTCGGCCAGACAAGCAGATATCCTCTCCTTCACCTGTTGGGTAGAGGGAGGGAAAGAAAGGAAGAGTTGAGTATCGTCAGCATAACTATGGTATGAGAAGCCATGTGAATTGATTACTGAACCAAGAGACTTTGTATAAATGGAGAACAGCAGAGGACCAAGTACAGATCCCTGCGGGACTCCTGTAGACAGGGGATGGGGTGCAGAAACAGAACCCTTCCAAGAGACTTGGTAGGATCTATCAGTGAGGTACGATACAAACCAGGAGAGGGCAGTCCCAGAAATGCCCATCTCAGAGAGTGTAGAGATCAGGAGTTTGTGGTTGACCGTGTCAAATGCTGCTGACAGGTCAAGTAGAATCAGGACAGAGGAGAGGGATGAGGCTCTAGCATTGGAGAGTGCCTCGGTCACGGCCAGGAGAGCAGTTTCAGTGGAATGTCCGGTTCTGAAGCCGGACTGATGGGGGTCAAGCAGGTTATTCTGGTGGAGAAAAACAGACAGTTGGTTATGTACAGCTCGTTCAAGGGTTTTGGACAGGAAGGGCAAGAGGGATACAGGACGGTAGTTCCTGACATCAGAGGGGTCCAGGCTAGGTTTTTTTAAGAGTGGGGTTACACGGGCAGTCTTAAAAACAGCAGGGACATGGCCACAGGTTAGGGAGGTGTTGATAATAGAAGACAGGTATGGAACAAGCTCAGCGGATATTGAAAAAACAAATCAAAACCATTAAATTGATGTCAGCGCCACCTGTCTGACTGGCAGAAAACCCACACACAAAATGAATATATTGATAGGCATTTCACAATAACTCTTTTCACAAAACAAAAAAACATGTTCTGTTAAACTACCATACTAGTAGTTATTCTCTCTTTTGAAAATGTAAACTTGTTTAATTTTGGGAGGGCACTACACAAATTACAGTACACAGCTTAATTGGACAACAGAGAATGTGGAAAGAGGCACCTTAAAATGCACACCATTAGTTTACAAGAGAGAGTGTGGAGAAAAACTTTTTACAGAGCACACCTGAAGTGGACCACAGAAACTGGGAGAGAGGCCAGTTAGAGATACAACTTTTAGTGGACCACATAGAGTGCGGAGAGAGTGCAGCAAAGAGAATGTGGAGAGAGGTTACTTAAAGTTCACACCATTAGTTGACAAGAGAGACTGTGGAGAGAAGTTACTTACAGTCCACATCTTTAGTGGACCAAAGAGACTGTGGAGAGAAGCTATTTACAGTGTAGACCTTTAGTGGACCAGAAAAATTGTGGAGGATGGCAACTTAGAGTACACAGCATAACGGACCACAAAGAATGTGGGAAGAGGCTTGTTACAGTGCACACCTTTAGTGGAGCACAGTGACTTTGGAGAGAGGCAAATTACAGTACACAGCTTAATTGGACAACATAGAATGTGGAAAGAATGTGGCTGTGTTCCTCCACCCTGACCCTCAGTACAGGAGCCCCAGCTCTCCTGTCCCGTTCCGTCTCAGATCTCCTGTCCCGTTCCGTCTCAGATCTCCTGTCCCGTTCCATCTCAGATCTCCTGTCCTGTTCCGTCCCAGATCTCCTGTCCCGTTCCGTCCCAGATCTCCTGTCCCGTTCTGTCCCAGATCTCCTGTCCCGTTCCGTCCCAGCTCTCCGGTTCTGTCCCGTCCCATGCCTCCTGCCCCGCCCCGGTCCATGCCTCCTGCCCCTCCCCGGTCCATGCCTCCTGCCCCTCCCCGGTCCATGCCTCCCGCCCTGTCCGGTTCCGGGCCTCCTGGCCCGTCCCGTACCACGTCACCAGTCCAGCCCGTTCCATCGCCGCCAGCCCCAGTCGACCAGAACCTGTGGTCCGCCAGGAGGCGTACCTTGACGGGGGAGTACTGTTACGATCCGCTCCGCTCCCCGTCCGTTCCTTGGGGTTTTCCTGTTTTCCCTGAACCTGATTGTGTCATGTCTGCGTTCATTGCCTGATTGTGTCTACATTGCACATTATTACTTGCACCACATCTTAATGACACAATTCACACCTAATTGCTTTCACCGCATTGCTCACGTGGTTTTCTAATTGTTCAATCAATTCGCTAATCTCGCACGCATTTCCCGCAAGCTGCAGTTTATCAGCTCTAATGACACTAGTTATATTAACCGTGCTGTTCCTGTGATTCCTTGTCTGAGTATTACGGTCCTTGTCGCGTTTGTACTTTTGTCCCGAATTTCTAGTTTTCTAGACTGGATATATGTACCCAGGTCTGGATGCCACACGCCCTGACTTCCCTGTGTGGATCCTGACTCTGCCACCGCCTGATCCTTCGAACCTGGCTAAAGACCACTCCTGGCTACTTCGCCTTCTTGCTGGATCCTGACTCTGCCACCGCCTGATCCTGCGCTGCGAACCTGGCTTCAGATCGCACACCCTGGTTTTCCGGTGTACCTACAGAATATATAGACACTTATCTTCTTTCCTGTCTCGTCGTGCATTTGGGTCCTTACCTCCCTGCTGGACGTCACAGTAAGTTGCCTCTCTCCACAGTCTTTCTGGTTTACAAAAAATGAGAACTGTAAGTAGCCTCTTTCCACAGTTTCTGTGGTCCAGTAAAGATGTTCACTGTAAGTAGTCTTATTCCACAGTTTCTGTGGTCCACTCCAGGTGTGCACTATAAGTAGCTTCTCTCCACAGTCTCTGTGGTCCACTAAAGGTGTGTACTGTAAGTAGCCTCTCTCCACAGTCTCTGTGGTCCACTAAAGGTGTGCACTGTAAGTAGCCTCTTTCCACAGTCTCTCTGGTTTACAAAAAATGAGAACTGTAAGTAGCCTCTTTCCACAGTCTCTGTGGTCTCCTAAAGATGTCCACTGTAAGTAGCTTATCTCCACAGTCTTTCTGGTCCTCTAAAGGTGAACACTGTAAGTAGTCTCTCTCCACAGTCTCTGTGGTCCAGTAAAGGTGTGCACTATAAGTAGCCTCTCTCCACAGTCTCTGTGGTCCACTAAAGGTGTGCACTGTAAGTTGCCTCTTTCCACAGACTCTCTGGTCCGGTAAAGGTGTGCACTGTAAGTAGCCTCTTTCCACATTCTCTGTGGTCCACTACAGGTGTGCACTATAAGTAGCCTCTCTCCACAGTCTCTGTGGTCCACTAAAGGTGTGCACTGTAAGTTGCCTCTTTCCACAGACTCTCTGGTCCACTAAAGGTGTGCACTGTAAGTTGCCTCTTTCCACAGACTCTCTGGTTGACTAAAGGTGAGCACTGTGAGTAGCCTCTTTCCACAGTTTCTGTGGTCCACTACAGGTGTGCACTGTAAGTAGCCTCTCTCCACAGTCTCGGTGGTCCACTAAAGGTATGCACTGTAAGTAGCCTCTTTCCACAGTCTCTGTGGTCCACTAAAGGTGTGCACTGTAAGTAGCCTCTCTCCACAGTCTCTCTGGTTTACTAAAGGTGAGCACTGTGAGTAGCCTCTTTCCACAGTTTCTGTGGTCCAGTAAAGGTGTTCACTGTAAGTATCCTCTTTCCACAGTCTATGGGGTCCAGTAAAGATGTTCACTGTAAGTAATCTTAGTCCACAGTCTCTGTGGTCCACTCCAGGTGTGCACTGTAAGTTCCCTCTTTCCACAGACTCTCTGGTTGACTAAAGGTGAGCACTGTGAGTAGCCTCTTTCCACAGTTTCTGTGGTCCACTACAGGTGTGCACTGTAAGTGTGAGGGTTATCTGTGCTAAAGACAGAGGGAATATTGGAGGTCCAGTTGCGACAGATACAGAATCTTTAAGTGTTCAACGAACACCACTAAAACGGACAATAATCCGTAGTGGAGAGGGAGAATAAGGAGAACACAAAATAACCTCACGAAAAAGATGAGGAACTCGATAAGCGAGCAAAACAACCGAATAAGCAGACATGCTTATCTAACTACGTTTGTGGAGCGAACGAACAAAGAAAATAAAACTATTAAGATTCCTTTAACTGGAATCAGGACAGTTAGAGCGCTCGTACAAGAACAAAGGAAATAAGCGGACACGCTTATCTAACAACGTTCGAGGAGCGAACGAACAAAGAAAATAAAACTATTAAGATTCCTTTAACTGGAATCAGGACAGTTAGAGCGCTCGTACAAGAACAAAGGAAATAAGCGGACACGCTTATCTAACAACGTTCGAGGAGCGAAACGAAAGAAAACCGAGAACTCATAAAACCCTAACTTCTTGGGTAAGAGCACTCGTAAGTCCGAGTATAAAACGAAAGAAAATGAGAAAGCCTCTGCTCTGAAATGAGAACGAAAAGAAACTTGCTTTTCTTTCTAAACCCTATCTTTCTAAACCCTTTCTTTTTAAACTAGCTTTCTACTAATTTCCTATACCTCTTTACCGGCTCGAATGTTAAGTGGAATAACATGGAAGCAACGAGAGAGGCAGGAAGCGAAGTATAAATAGTCAATGGAAATTAATAACAGGTGAACTTACTAATGACGAGGCGAAAGCAAAACCCCGTCACGGAACAAAGGAAAATCCGATAGATTACCGGTAACGACAAAAAAGAATAACGAGAACGTGGAGATAAGGGAAGGAAGGCAAGATCCATGACAGTAAGTAGCCTCTCTCCACAGTCTCTGTGGTCCACTAAAGGTGTGCACTGTAAGTAGCCTCTCTCCACATTCTCGGTGGTCCACTAAAGGTGTGCACTGTAAGTTGCCTCTCTCCACAGTCTTTCTGGTTTACAAAAAATGAGAACTGTAAGTAGCCTCTTTCCACAGTTTCTGTGGTCCAGTAAAGATGTTCACTGTAAGTAGTCTTATTCCACAGTCTCTGTGGTCAAGTCCAGGTATGCACTGTAAGTAGCTTCTCTCCACAGTCTCTGTGTTCCACTAAAGGTGTGTACTGTAAGTAGCCTCTCTCCACAGTCTCTGTGGTCCACTAAAGGTGTGCACTGTAAGTAGCCTCTTTCCACAGTCTCTCTGGTTTACAAAAAATGAGAACTGTAAGTAGCCTCTTTCCACAGTCTCTGTGGTCTCCTAAAGATGTCCACTGTAAGTAGCTTATCTCCACAGTCTTTCTGGTCCTCTAAAGGTGAACACTGAAAGTAGTCTCTCTCCACAGTCTCTGTGGTCCAGTAAAGGTGTGCACTGTAAGGAGCCTCTTTCCACAATTTCTGTGGTCCACTACAGGTGTGCACTCTAAGTAGCCTCTCTCCACAGTCTATGTGGTCCACGAAAGGTGTGCACTGTAAGTAGCCTCTTTCCACAGTCTCTCTGGTTTACAAAAAATGAGAACTGTAAGTAGCCTCTTTCCACAGTCTCTGTGGTCTCCTAAAGATGTCCACTGTAAGTAGCTTATCTCCACAGTCTTTCTGGTCCTCTAAAGGTGAACACTGTAAGTAGTCTCTCTCCACAGTCTCTGTGGTCCAATAAAGGTGTGCACTGTAAGGAGCCTCTTTCCCCAGTTTCTGTGGTCCACTACAGGTGTGCACTGTAAGTAGCCTCTCTCCACAGTCTCTCTGGTTTACTAAAGGTGTTCACTGTAAGTAGCCTCTTTCCACAGTCTCTGGGGTCCAGTAAAGATGTTCGCTGTAAGTAGTCTTATTCCACAGTCTCTGTGGTCCACTCCAGGTGTGCATTGTAAGTAGCTTCTCTCCACAGTCTCTGTGGTCCAGTAAATGTGTGCACTGTAAGTAGCCTCTCTCCACAGTCTCGGTGGTCCACTAAAAGTGTGTACTGTAAGTAGACTCTCACCACAGTCTCTGTGGTCCACTAAAGGTGTGCACTGTAAGGAGCCTCTTTCCACATTTTCTGTGGTCCACTACAGGTGTGCACTGTAAGTAGCCTCTCTCCACAGTCTCTGTGGTCCACTAAAGGTGTGCACTGTAAGTTGCATCTTTCCACAGACTCTCTGGTTGACTAAAGGTGAGCACTGTGAGTAGCCTCTTTCCACATTTTCTGTGGTCCACTACAGGTGTGCACTGTAAGTAGCCTCTCTCCACAGTCTCGGTGGTCCACGAAAGGTATGCACTGCAAATAGCCTCTTTCCACAGTCTCTGTGGTCCACTACAGGTGTGCACTGTAAGTAGCCTCTCTCCACAGTCTCTCTGGTTTACTAAAGTTGAGCACTGTGAGTAACCTCTTGCCACAGTTTCTGTGGTCTATTAAAGGTGTTCACTGTAAGTAGCCTCTTTCCACAGTCTCTGGGGTCCAGTAAAGATGTTCACTGTAAGTACTCTTATTCCACAGTCTCTGTGGTCCACTCCAGGTGTGCATTGTAAGTAGCTTCTCTCCACAGTCTCTGTCGTCTACTTAAGGTTTGCACTGTATGAAGCTTTTTTCCACAGTTTCTCTGGTCCACTAATGGTGTACATCAGGGGTGGCCAATTCCAGGCCTCGCGGGCCGGTGTGTATGCAGGTTTTTGCTGCCGCCAGTTAACAATTATTTAATTAGCCCAATCGTTTACACGATCTGATATTTTAATCTACATATCCACGATATGAAAAGCAGCTGATGAATGTTCTTGTGCCGGTATGCGTCAATGCGTGTATTGTAGCATTTTATCGTTCTGTAATTTCCAAGTGAATCGGTGATTGTGTGTATGAATAATTAGCTGATTGAACCGTGGTAACTGGTGGCAGTAAAAACCTGCATACACACCGGCCCGCGAGGCCTGGAATTGGCCACCCCTGGTGTACATTGTAAGTAACTTCTCTCCACAGTCTCTCTTGTCAACTAATGGTGTGCACTTTAAGTAACCTCTCTCCAAATTCTCTTTGCTGCACTAAAGATGTGCACTGTAAAAACACTCTCTCCGCAGTCTATGTGGTCCATTAACGTTGTGCCCTGTAAGAAGCCATTCTCCACAGTCTCTGTAGTCCACAAAAGGTGTGCACTGTAAGTAGCCTCTTTCAACAGTCTCTGTGGTCCACTAAAAGTGTGCTCCGTAAGTTGCCTCTCTCCACATTCTCTGTGGCCAAATAAAGGTGTGCACTATAAGAAGCCTCTCTCCACAGTTTCTGTGGTCTACTTAAGGTTTGCTCTGTAAGAAGCTTTTTTCCACAGTTTCTCTGGTCCACCAATGGTGTACACTGTAAGAAGCCTCTCGCTACAGTCTCTGTGGTCCACTAAAGTGTGCACGGTAAGAAGACTCTCTCCGCAGTCTCTGTGGTCCAATAAAGTTGTGCACTGTCAGAAACCTTTCTCCACAATCTCTGTGGTCCACCTTAGGTCTGCACTGTAAAGGCACCGCTCTCCTCAATCTTTCTAGTCTACTTAAGCTGTCCACAGTCTTTCTGGTCCACTAAAGGTGTGCAATGTAAGTAGCCTCTTTCCACAATCTCTGTGCTCCACTAAAGGTGTGAACCGTAAGTAGCCTTTCGCTACAGCCTCTCTCCAAAGTTTTTGTGGTCCTCTGTGTCCTCTGTAAGTAACCTCTCTCCACAGTCTCTTTGCTGCAATAAAGGTGTGCATTGTAAACAGACTCTCTACACAGTCTCTATAGTCCACAAAAGGTATGCACTGTAAGTAGCCCGTGTCTACTTTCTTTGCTGCAATAAAGGTGTGCATTGTAAACAGACTCTCTACACAGTCTCTATAGTCCACAAAAGGTATGCACTGTAAGTAGCCCGTGTCTACTTGTTTACACCTGATCTGTCACTCCACTAAAGTTGTAAACAGTAACTAGCCTCTCTCCACAGTTTCTGTGGTCCACTTCAGGTGTGCTCTGAAAAAAGTTTTTCTCCACATTCTCTCTTGTAAACTAATGGTGTGCATTTTAAGTAGCCTCTTTTTAAAATTTGCCTCGCTCCAAAGTCTCTGTGCTCCACTAAAGGTGTGCATTGTAACTAGCCTCTTCCCACATTCTTTGTGGTCCGTTATGCTGTGTACTCTAAGTTGCCATCCTCCACAATTTTTTTTGGTCCACTAAAGGTCTACACTGTAAATAGCTTCTCTCCACAGTCTCTGTGGTCCACTTAACGTCTGCACTGTAAGTCACATCTCTCCAACAGTCTTTCTGGTTTACTTAAGGTGTCCATTCTAAGTAGCGTCTCTCCAGTCTCTGTGGTCCACTAAAGGTGTGCTCTCTAAGTTGCCTCTCTCCACAGTCTCTTTGGCCAAATAAAGGTGTGCACTATAAGAAGCCTCTCTCCACAGTTTCTGTCGTCTACTTAAGGTTTGCTCTGTAAGAAGCTTTTTTCCACAGTTTCTCTGGTGTACACTGTAAGAAGCCTCTCGCTACAGTCTCTGTGGTCCACTAAAGGTGTGCACGGTAAGAAGACTCTCTCCGCAGTCTCTGTGGTCCAATAAAGTTGTGCACTGTCAGAAACCTTTCTCCACAATCTCTGTGGTCCACCTTAGGTCTGCACTGTATTGTTACGTTCTCCGTAGCGGGAGGGGTAAGGACCCAGACGCAGACCACAGGATTAGGCAAAAGGAGTTCTTTATTCCGTTCAGGGGTCAAGCCAGGAGATCAGAGGTAGGTAGGTACAAAAGGATCAGGCAGGAGAATGGTCGATATACAAACGAGGTCAAAAACGAACAGGCAGACTGGACAGATAAGGGCAAGGCAAAAGAATAGTAGTTCAAACAGGTGTCGCGGAATAATTCTACAGATCTCAGGCTTTCGAAAATAGTAGGCACTGGAAAAGGTAATCACAACAATCCGACACAGACTGGGAGTAACAAAGGGCTTAAATGCACAAGTAACTAATGACACAAGAGGAATCAGGTGTGTGAGGGGCGGGGTTCCAAACGAGAGACAATGAAATACATCTGGGAAACAATTAAACAACCACAGAGACAACTAGGGAAAACGCGGACTGGATTCCAAACATACACAATGACAGATGACCTGGAGTTTCAGGAAATCGTGCATAGAGTAAGATGACAGGAAGAAGAGATCAGATGCAGCTGAGAATGATTAGCAAGGACAGAACAGCATGAAAATGTGCGCTCTAATATGTTAGTGAGATTAGTAACTATACACACCCCTGCCGTTAGTATGATTAGTAAGTATATACAAATTAGTTTGTTAATGGAGTTAGTAGATCTTATCTATCATTAGTATGTTAGTGGTAATTAGTAAATCTAAGTGCACAGAGATAGGTGTGAAGCAAGAGGGAACCCGAACACCAATGAGATCACCCGAATGGTACAGAGACGTAAACGGGGAGTGACAGATCAGGTGTAAACAAGTAGACACGGGACAACTAGGCAAAACCGGAAAATAAACAAGTCAGGTGAAAACTAAGAATAAACAATACATACAAAATAAAGATACAAATAACCAGTAGAACACAGATCCTTACAGTACCCCCCCCCCAAGGGACGGCTTCCAGACGTCCCCAGCAGTAACAAACACTAAGCAGGGTGGGTGGTGGGGGACCGGAGGAGGGGTAATGGAGTAGCAGGTACTTAGTTTCAGGAGGGTGAAAAGGGCTCGGGGAGAAATGTCTGAGTGCTGAGCAGGGTGGGTGGAGGGGGACCGGAGGAGGGATAATGGGACAGCAGGTAGTGAAGTAATGTTCAAAGTTTGTAATGTCCGAAATACAGAGCAGGGTGGGTGGAGGGGGTCCGGAGGAGGGAAACAAGGGCGGCGGCGCAGACAGTACCGCTCAGGAGGACGACGGTGCAGACAGGACCGCTCAGGAGGACGGTGGTGCAGACAGGACCGCTCAGGAGGACGACGGTGCAGACAGGACCACTCAGGAGGACGGTGGCACAGACAGGACCGCTCAGGAGGACGACAGCGCAGACAGGACCGCTCAGGAGGTCTGTGGCGCAGACAGGACCGCTCAGGAGGATGACGGTGCAGACAGGACCGTTCAGGAGGGCGGTGGTGCAGACAGGACCGCTCAGGAGGATGACGGTGCAGACAGGACCGTTCAGGAGGACGGTGGTGCAGACAGGACCGCTCAGGAGGACGACGGTGCAGACAGGACCACTCAGGAGGACGGTGGCACAGACAGGACCGCTCAGGAGGACGACAGCGCAGACAGGACCGCTCAGGAGGTCTGTGGCGCAGACAGGACCGCTCAGGAGGATGACGGTGCAGACAGGACCGTTCAGGAGGGCGGTGGTGCAGACAGGACCGCTCAGGAGGATGACGGTGCAGACAGGACCGTTCAGGAGGACGGCGGTGCAGACAGGACCGCTCAGGAGGATGGTGGCGCAGACAGGACCGCTCAGGAGGATGACGGTGCAGACAGGACCGCTCAGGAGGACTGTGGCGCAGACAGGACAGACTGCGATGGCTACATCGCTCAGGAGACCGGCTCAGGGAGCCGGCGGCGACGGCTGCATCGCTAAGGAGACCGGCGGCGACGGCTGCATCGCTCAGGGGCCCGGCGGCGACGGCTGCATCGCTCAGGTGCCCGGCGGCGACGGCTGCATCGCTCAGGGGGTCGGCGGCGACGGCTGCATCGCTCAGGGGGCCGGCGGCGACGGCTGCATCGCTCAGGGGACCGGCGGCGACGGCTGCATCGCTTAGGAGCCCGGCGGCGACGGCTGCATCGCTCAGGGCAGGAGGTAGCGGGCTCGGCCGCTCCGGACTGGAGGTCAGCGGGCTTGGCCGCTCTGGACTGGAGGTCAGCGGGCTCGGCCGCTCAGGACAGGAGGCTAGCGGGCTCGGTCGCTCAGGACAGGAGGCTATCGGGCTCGGCCGCTCAGGACAGGAGGCTAGCGGGCTCGGCCGCTCAGGACAGGAGGCTAGCGGGCTCGGCCGCTCAGGACAGGAGGCTAGCGGGCTCGGCCGCTCAGGACAGGAGGCTAGCGGGCTCGGCCGCTCAGGACAGGAGGCTAGCGGGCTCGGCCGCTCAGGACAGGAGGCTAGCGGGCTCGGCCACTCAGGACAGGAGGCTAGCAGGCTCGGCCGCTCAGGACAGGAGGCTAGCTGGTCCCGCAATTTGAGATGAGGCAGGGAACGGGACGGGACTGGTGGCGTGGAACAGGACGGGCCAGGAGGCCCGGGACCGGAAGGGCCCGGAGGTACAGACCGGGACGGGACAGGGGACACGGAACGGGAAGGGACAGGGGAACTGGGACGGGAAGGGACAGGAGAACTGGGACGGGAAGGGACAGCGGAGCTGGGACCGGACGGGACAGCGGAGCTGGGACGGGACGGGACAGGGGAGCTGGGACGGGACGGGACAGGGGAGCTGGGACGGGACGGGACAGGGGAGCTGGGACGGGACGGAACAGGGGAGCTGGGACGGGACGGGACAGGGGAGCTGGGACGGGACGGGACAGCGGAGCTGGGACGGGACGGGACAGCGGAGCTGGGACGGGACGGAACAGCGGAGCTGGGACGGGACGGAACAGCGGAGCTGGGACGGGACGGAACAGGGGAGCTGGGACGGGACGGAACAGGGGAGCTGGGACGGGACGGAACAGGGGAGCTGGGACGGGACGGAACAGGGGAGCTGGGACGGGACGGAACAGCGGAGCTGGGACGGGACGCTGGGACGGGACGGAACAGGGGAGCTGGGACGGGACGGAACAGGGGAGCTGGGACGGGACGGAACAGGGGAGCTGGGACGGGACGGAACAGGGGAGCTGGGACGGGACGGAACAGGGGAGCTGGGACGGGACGGAACAGCGGAGCTGGGACGGGACGGAACAGGGGAGCTGGGACGGGACGGAACAGGGGAGCTGGGACGGGACGGAACAGGGGAGCTGGGACGGGGCGGAACAGGGGAGCTGGGACGGGACGGAACAGGGGAGCTGGGACGGGACGGAACAGGGGAGCTGGGACGGGACGGAACAGGGGGCTTGGGATGGGACGGAAAGGCGATGGATCCCCCGTCAACGGGCGGTTGAGCCCGTCGACGGAGCCGGGAACCAGGACTCCATCGTTTCCTCCCGGGTCCATAGCCCCTCGGGCAAAGGGCAAGACGGGTACCCTTAAATTTAGCTGCTTCCAGGTTGTGGCTAGGCTCAGAGTTATCAGGATGGAGGGAGACCACTCCGAGCCTAACGGAGTGGGAGCTGGGTGGAGGAGTCTGGAGTGATGGGTGGTGGTCGGCATGACGGCGGGCAAACTCCGGATTCTGCCCCCAGATCCCCATGAGGTAGTTTTCATAGGGATCCGGGCCGAAGGGATCGATCTCCCAGGCCATCAGAAACCGCAGATCTTGGGTCACGGTCTCGATGACCGCCTGTTGTTGGCCACTCATGGCTCCTTGCCGCAGGAGCGCGGCATGCAGGTGGCTTGGGTCCGCTGGGTCCAAGAATGGTCGGATTGTACTGTTACGTTCTCCGTAGCGGGAGGGGTAAGGACCCAGACGCAGACCACAGGATTAGGCAAAAGGAGTTCTTTATTCCGTTCAGGGGTCAAGCCAGGAGATCAGAGGTAGGTAGGTACAAAAGGATCAGGCAGGAGAATGGTCGATATACAAACGAGGTCAAAAACGAACAGGCAGACTGGACAGATAAGGGCAAGGCAAAAGAATAGTAGTTCAAACAGGTGTCGCGGAATAATTCTACAGATCTCAGGCTTTCGAAAATAGTAGGCACTGGAAAAGGTAATCACAACAATCCGACACAGACTGGGAGTAACAAAGGGCTTAAATGCACAAGTAACTAATGACACAAGAGGAATCAGGTGTGTGAGGGGCGGGGTTCCAAACGAGAGACAATGAAATACATCTGGGAAACAATTAAACAACCACAGAGACAACTAGGGAAAACGCGGACTGGATTCCAAACATACACAATGACAGATGACCTGGAGTTTCAGGAAATCGTGCATAGAGTAAGATGACAGGAAGAAGAGATCAGATGCAGCTGAGAATGATTAGCAAGGACAGAACAGCATGAAAATGTGCGCTCTAATATGTTAGTGAGATTAGTAACTATACACACCCCTGCCGTTAGTATGATTAGTAAGTATATACAAATTAGTTTGTTAATGGAGTTAGTAGATCTTATCTATCATTAGTATGTTAGTGGTAATTAGTAAATCTAAGTGCACAGAGATAGGTGTGAAGCAAGAGGGAACCCGAACACCAATGAGATCACCCGAATGGTACAGAGACGTAAACGGGGAGTGACAGATCAGGTGTAAACAAGTAGACACGGGACAACTAGGCAAAACCGGAAAATAAACAAGTCAGGTGAAAACTAAGAATAAACAATACATACAAAATAAAGATACAAATAACCAGTAGAACACAGATCCTTACATGTATAGGCACCGCTCTCCACAATCTTTCTGGTCTACTTAAGGTGTCCACAGTAAGTAGCCTCTGTCCACAGTCTTTCTGGTCCACTAAAGGTGTGCAATGTAAGTAGCCTCTTTCCACAATCTCTGTGCTCCACTAAAGGTGTGAACCGTAAGTAGCCTTTCGCTTACAGCCTGTCTCCAAAGTTTTTGTGGTCCTCTGTGTCCTCTGTAAGTAACCTCTGTCCACAGTCTCTTTGCTGCACTAAAGGTGTGCATTGTAAAAAGACTCTCTCCACAGTCTCTATCATCCACAAAAGGTATGCACTGTAAGTAGCCTTTCGCTACAGTCTCTGCCCTCCACTAAAGTTGTAAACAGTAACTAGCCTCTCTCCACAGTTTCTGTGGTCCACTTCAGGTGTGCTCTGTAAAAAGTTTTTCTCCACACTCTCTCTTGTAAACTAATGGTGTGCATTTTAAGTAGCCTCTTTTTTTAATTTGCCTCTCTCCAAAGTCTCTGTGCTCCACTAAAGGTGTGCACTGTAACTAGCCTCTTCCCACATTCTTTGTGGTCCGTTATGCTGTGTACTCTAAGTTGCCATCCTCCACAATTTTTCTGGTCCACTAAAGGTCTACACTGTAAATGGCTTCTCTCCACAGTCTCTGTGGTCCACTTCAGGTCTGCTCTGTAAGAAGCTTTTTTCCACAGTTTCTCTGGTCCACTAATGGTGTACACTGTAAGAAGCCTCTCGCTACAGTCTCTGTGGTTCACTTAAGGTCTGCACTCTAAATAGTCTTTTTGGTTTTTGTGGTCCTCTGTGTCCTCTGTAAGTAACCACTCTCCACAGTCTCTTTGCTGCACTAAAGGTGTGCATTGCAAAAAGACTCTCTCCACAGTCTCTATAGTCCACAAAATGTGTGCACTGTAAGTAGCCTTTCGCTACAGTCTCTGCGCTCCACTAAAGTTGTAAACTGTAACTGGCCTCTCTCCACAGTTTCTGTGGTCCACTTCAGGTGTGCTCTGTAAAAAGTTTTTCTCCACACTCTCTCTTGTGAACTAATGGTGTGCATTTTAAGTAGCCTCTTTCCACATTCTCTGTTATCCAATTAAGCTGTGTACTGTAATTTGCCTCTCTCCAAGGTCTGTGTACCCCACTAAAGGTGTGCACTGTAACTAGCCTCTTCCCACATTCCTTGTGGTCCGTTATGCTGTGTAATCTAAGTTGCCATCCTCCACAATTTGTCTGGTCCACTAAAGGTCTACACTGTAAATAGCTTCTCTCCACAGTTTCTGTGGTCCACTAAACGTCTGCACAGTAAGTCACACCTCTCCAACAGTCTTTCTGGTTTACTTAAGGTGTCCACTCTAAGTAGCGTCTTTCCAGTCTCTGTGGTCCACTATAGGTGTGCTCTGTAAGTTGCCTCTCTCCACAGTCTCTGTGGCTAAATAAAGGTGTGCACTATAAGAAGCCTCTCTCCACAGTTTCTGTCGTCTACTTAAGGTTTGCACTGTAAGAAGCTTTTTTCCACAGTTTCTCTGGTCCACTAATGGTGTACACTGTAAGAAGCCTCTCGCTACAGTCTCTGTGGTTCACTTAATGTGATGTCTTTACTATGTTGTACCCGCACCACTAGTCGGCGCTGTACCGCCTAGGATACAATGACTTGTATGTAGCTCACGCATTCAAATGATGTTTCAGTAAACCAATACAGTTCAAGCCATAAAGACGTGTCCGTTTGTCCTTCGCCTTAACCAGGTACTCTAAAGTAGAAACCAGAGGTGTCAAGTAACGAAGTACAAATACTTCGTTACCTTACTTAAGTAGAAATTTTGGGTATCTATACTTTACTGGAGTAAATATTTTTCAACCGACTTTTTACTTCTACTCCTTACATTTTCACGCAATTATCTGTACTTTCTACTCCTTACATTTTAAAAATAGCCTCGTTACTCCTATTTCATTTCGGCTTGTTTTCATCACGGCTTTTAATCGTTCAAAAAAGACACACACAAAAAAAAACCTATCCAGATAAATCGCGCCATCCGGATAGAGTGAATTTGATTGTGGTTGGATGAGAAGTATAAACATATACCATTCCGACACCCTATTGGTTTGTACGCGATCCATCGCACCTGCACATGACATAAATCACGTCAAACTCCAGCAAGGAAAGCAGACGTATATGTAGCCTAGTACGAAGATGTCCGTGGCAGAGACTAAAGAGAACTGGAGCGAAATGTCCCAACCAAGCACCAGCGAGGAGGTTGATAGCCAGGAAGACCAGCTAACCCTTCTACATCCCTGGCCGTACCTGGAAGAATTTTTTGAAATGGTTGGATGCAAAAACAACTCCTTTCGAATGCGCTGCAAGCTCTGCGCACCCAAGTACCACGAGCTAATGGCCTTCAAAAACTCGCCGTCTAATTTGAAAAAGCATATTGAGGTAAGCTGAAAGTTTGTTATCAGTCGATTATCGACAAAATATTGTAGTAACCTAGTAATGTACTAATGGTAAATTTGCAATGTTTGCTATGGCTTGGAACATGCCAAGACATGCCATGGTTTGCTTGCTAGCAGTAGCGCTAGGCTATGATTCAACGTTTCAAGTTCGTTTGGTGGGCGTCTGAGATTTGAAATTCGACTTTAGCCAAATGTTATCTGAGCTTATAGTATTGCTATATGCAATATTTGTAAGTTAATTGTGCAAAGATATAGTTTTTGTTATTATCAGTCGATTAATGATAAAATATTGTAGTAACCTAGTAACATACTAATGGTAAATTTGCAATGTTTGCTATGGCTAGGAACATGCCAAGACATGCCATGGTTTGCTTGCTAGCAGTAGCGCTAGGCTATGATTCAACGTTTCAAGTTCATTTGGTGGGCGTCTGAGATTTGAAATTCGACTTTAGCCAAATGTTATCTGAGCTTATAGTATTGCTATATGCAATATTTGTAAGTTAATTGTGCAAAGATATAGTTTTTGTTATTATCAGTCGATTAATGATAAAATATTGTAGTAACCTAGTAACATACTAATGGTAAATTTGCAATGTTTGCTATGGCTAGGAACATGCCAAGACATCCCATGGTTTGCTTGCTAGCAGTAGGCTATGATTCAACGTTTCAAGTTCGTTTGGTGGGCTCTGTGTGAGATTTGAAATTCGACTTTAGCCAAATGTTATCTGAGTTTATATTATTGCTATATGCCAGGGTTGGAAATTGTGGATTTCAGACACAAAATAATGATTTACTATTGAGTGGCTGGTGAATTTGAACATTTATCTGTAAGTGGCTGGTAGATGTTCATATTTTAAAAAGTTAATTTCCAACCCTGCTATATGCAATATTTGTAAGTTAATTGTGCAAAGCTATAGTCTCAGCTGATTGATGAAGCATGTACTAAGGATAGGCATGATGATCCTGTCTATGTATGAGAGTGCACGCGCCTGTGTGGGGCAGGCCTTCTGGGTCCTTGTAAAGAGGTAATAGGGCCAACTATCAGCCAAATGCAGTTTAAAATTAATTTAGTCGGACTATCTCATCGATAATGCTACTTTTCAGTCATGCCAGCAGCTGCTTGTGGTCCTAAAACAGCTTTAAGTGGCAATATTCTGGTCTGCTCAACATAATTGCATAGACCAGTGAAACTGCTCCCTAACTTGTAGTCTGACCTTCATTCATGAACTTCCAGCATGACATTTAATACAGCGGAAGTCCTAGATAGTCTCAGCTTGTGGTTTGAGAGAAATAATATGAATCTCAATCTGTGCCTGTGCATTCATTTTCTCCACAGAAGAAACACCCCACTCGTCTAGAGGTACACACAACTTTCTTCAGCAGCCCTCAAAAGGAAGTCATCCACTGAAGGTTCTTTGACCCCACCCTCCAAACAAACCAAGCTGTGGGAGACTCGAAGAGTGTCCCAGGCAAGTGTGGATAAAGTAGTCCTCAAATTCGTTGTCCAAGGCTTGCACCCACCACACATTGTTCAGCAACAGGGCTTCATTGAGCTTGTGCAACATCTTCAGCCAAATACAAATGTCATGACGCGTAATACTGTTGTTAACAAAGTCACAAAGGCCTCTGTTGAAATGAAAAGAAAACTGAAAGCTGCCCTTAGTGAAATTGAGTTCATAGCAACAACAACAGACTGCTGGACGGCACACCGTCGCGGTTTCATTGGTGTCACTGCGCACTGGTTTAACCCCCAGACCATGCAGAGATCCTGTGCTGCCCTGGCATGCAAGCAACTTAAAGGGTCACATACCTTTTCTGCCCTGGCTGGTGCCCTAAATGATATTCACACAGAATTCAATATCAGAGAGAAGATCGTTCGCACTACAACTGACAACGGATCGAACTTCCTGAAAGCCTTCAGAGTTTATGGGCAGACTGACGAGAACAACAATCCTGAACCTGTAGGAGAGGGTGATGGAGAAGAGGATGATGGTGGCCAAAATGATGATTACGATGAAGAAGAGGAAAGCCTTGAGGGTGTTGAATTTGTTGATGCCGGAGCCCTGTTGGAAGAAGATGACTACTTGGAATACCAGCTACCCAAGCACCATCGCTGCGCCTGCCACCTCCTCAATTTAGTGTCCACAGCTGATGCTTCAAAAGCAGAGGTCAACCCATTGTACAAGCGCGTGTCAAGGTCCACATTTGCCAAATGCTCTAGCCTGTGGAATAAAAGTTCAAGATCAACCACCGCATCTGAAGTAATTGAAGACCACTGCAAACTCCAACTCGTAAGGCCTGTTGCTACAAGGTGGAATTCACTCTTCTCAGCCGTAGAAAGAATAGTGAGAATAACAAGAGAACAAGGCGAAGGAGCCCTTGCAGCTGTCTGCAGTGAACTAGATACACCTAAGTAAGTGCTTGTTTTTCTGTCTTTCAGTTAATGAAGTGATTAACAATAGATTAAGTCACAGTTTTATACTTGGAATACTGTAGAACACATGTATGCACTATGCCAATATACAGTCCCCATATTTACTATGGATGTGATTTGTAGCAACACAACTTCATTTCTAAAAGTCTCAGATGACAATATTTTTCCTTTTTAATTATCAGTTCCTCCAGTTGAAGGTGCTACATCAAGTAGGCTTAATGTTCCATGTTGTGTTTTTCTTTTCTTCTTTGTACAGGTTTACTCCAGTGGAACTTGCATTTCTTGCAGAATATGCGAAGACAATGAGCCCAGTTGCAAAGGCACTGGATGTTCTGCAGGGAGAAACCAGTGTGCAGATGGGATGGTTGGTCCCCACCATAACTCTACTAAGGACCAAGCTCCAGCACCTTCAAGTCGCCTCCAAGTTCTGTGAGCCTTTGATTGCTGCACTTCTTTCAGGCCTTGAGAAACGTTTCGGAGAGATGCTTGCGGATCCAGAACTGATAGCCGCAGCCATTCTAGTTCCCAAATTTAAGACCTGCTGGACAAGTGACGAAAATATCCTCAAACTTGGTAAGTGTCTCACTTCTCAACTTCCCCTTAATATGTGTAATTTCTATGGAGACTGAAATGAGTTTGAAATGACATTTAATCACACACACACACACACACACACACACACACACACACAACACTATCCAATACACAATTACAATACTGTCATATAGTCTAAATTGTCCTGATTTTTGTTTTTTTATTCCACAGGCCTTCACTATATCAGAAGGCACTTGGACTGCCGAGAATCACTTCAGTGAGGGCTCCCAATCATCTGAGGAAGAGGACTTCTTTTCCTCCTTGAAAAAGACCGGCCCTCTTGAAACGTCCCAGCAGTTGGATGCGTACCTGGGGTGCCCAGGAGACACAGTAGAGGTACTGAAGACCTTCCCAGCTGTGTGCCAGCTATCACTCAAGCTTAATACGGCACTCCCTGCCTCAGCAGCCTGTGAAAGACTGTTTAGTGTCGCAGGGCTGATCTTCAGGCCAAAAAGAGCATGCATTAGCTCAAAGAACTTTGAGAACCAGCTACTTTTGCGGCTGAACATAGCCTATTGGTAACTCTGATGTAGATCCTGATGTAGATTGTGTGTATGTGTGTGTTTTTTCAGGAAATGTTGAATCACTAACAAAAGTTTGGTTGGCACCGTCAGCTGGGCACTAGTGATTTGTTATGGATTTGCTATGGTTTGTCGCAGTCAGCCAAGTTTCTTACTCGTTACATCTACAGTATGCGCGTGTTGTGATAGTGTCTTACTAAAGTAATCAAACGTTTTGGCTAGCCTAGATTAGTTTGAAGCGATGAGTAAGACCCTATTGGTCAACACCAGCTGTTCCGGGTCTTGAATGTGTGTGGGTGTAGTAATAGCATTATTATTGTGCAGAGCTTAATTCTCATTCTGTCGGTGGTGTGTTAAACTAGGGGTGGGTAAGCTATTACTTCTTTGGTCACGGTATGGACCATGACATACTCTGTTGCCCTCACAGATTCCTGCAGCTAAGCTTGGATGTACATTTACATTCCAATAAAGGCTATTGATAACATGCCTCTGAAGTTTGACTTTTTGCACCATTACAATACTTATAGGCAACTAATCATCATATCTTCCGTGTTCACATGTTAATGCTCAGTAGTACACATATATGGTTCTTTAATGTATTTGCATTGTACTAAAATGCGTTCATTTTCAATGGGCATAAATGCGGCTTAAGTGCATCCCAAATTTTTCAACATTAACATTTTATTATAACATAATAGTCATTATGGCCTTTAGAAAAATGTTTTTTTTGGGGAGGTGGGGTAGTGCACTATAGGCCCCTGTGGCGTGGCCTAAGCTTTTGTCCTTAATGGCATTTTTTCCCCCTTACATTACTTTTACTTTTATACTTTAAGTAGTTTTGAAACCAGTACTTTTACACTTTTACTTAAGTAAAAAGCTTGAGTTGATACTTCAACTTCTACAGAAGTCTTTTTAAACCATAGTATCTATACTTATACTTGAGTAATGAATGTGAATACTTTTGACACCTCTGGTAGAAACCCACGAATACATAACATTTATTGGCGACGAGAATGCTCTTTAGTTTACCTGCATTGTTTCTGCCGCAGTATTGAATGTGAGTGGAAAGAGAAAAGTGTAGTTTTGCCGTGAGGGAAGAGTTGCTAGCAAACGCTATTGAGCGCGCTAACTAGCAAGAGAGGACGATTGCTAACATGGCTTCATATGGATTCATCGGTCATATTGATGCATTCGACGGAACAATGGGCGACCTACGTGGAAAGGTTTGAACATTTTGTTACAGCAAATGAAATTGTAGAAGACAAAAAGGTCGTTGTTCTTCTTAGTGTAGTAGGTGCTAAAACCTATGGACTTTTACGTAGCCTGATAGCTCCGGATAAGCCTGGAGAAAAGGAATATAAAGATATTGTGGATGCTTTGCAAGGACATTTTTCTCCGAAGCCGCTTGTAATTGCCGAAAGATTTCGCTTTCATAAACGGAATCAACAAGAGGGAGAATCTGTGACGCAGTATATAGCAGTCATTAAAAAGTTGTCAGAACACTGTGAGTTTGGAGCACACTTGCATGACGCGCTCAGAGACAGGCTCGTATGTGGATTGAATACCGAGGCAATACAGAAAAGATTGCTGACCGAGGCCGCGCTCACTTTCCAGAGGGCAATGGAGATAGCCGTGTCTATGGAGACAGTGGCAAAAGAAACGCATCAGCTAAGTAGTGCAATGAAAGTGCATGCCATTTCAATGAATAGTCAGCAGCGCAACAAGTGTGTGCGCTGTGGAAAAATGAATCATAAGGAAGTGGACTGTTACTACAAAGATCAGAAATGCCACAGTTGTGGAAGGACAGGTCACATATCCAAAGTGTGTAGAAATAAAGAGACTGTAAATAAGGAGAAAACTGTGAAACCAAAATTTAAAAAGAACAGAGTGCACCACATGGATGCAAAAGAAATGTCAAACAGTGATGGTAGCACAACGGATTCAGAGTTAACAGTGTATATGATGGCACAGAATGGAAATTTGTCACACATGTGCGTTAAACCAAAAATCGAAGGGAAGATAATTGAAATGGAGTTAGACACAGGCGCTGCAGTTTCTCTTATTTCAAAATAATTGTACAACATGCAATTTTGCCACTTACCATTGCGTCATACTAATGTCATACTGAAGACATACACGGGCGAGATGATTTCTCCAGAAGGCGTCATCACAGTCGCAGTAAAGATGAATAGGCAGAGGGCTAAGCTACCGCTGTAGGTGGTTAAAGGGGCCTTGCCTCCACTTTTCGGAAGGGAATGGCTGCGAAAAATACGGATTGACTGGCGGGAAATAAAAATTATTCGCGAGGAGACACTAGACGGGGTGCTACAGAAGCACAAGAAAGTGTTCAAGAAAGAGCTGGGCACACTGAAAGGCATTGAAGCTGCCATAGCTCTGAAAGCAGAACATCAGCCAAGGTTTTGTCAGGCAAGAGTCGTTCCTTATGCTCTCAGGCCTAAAGTAGAGGCTGAGATTGACAGACTGTATGAAGAGGGCATCATATCACCCGTAAAGTTCAGTGACTGGGCAACGCCCATCGTGCCAGTGGTCAAAAAGAATGGCGATGTAAGGATTTGCGGCGATTTTAAGGTGACAATCAACCCCGCTCTGTGTGTAGAAAAATACCCGATTCCACGTATTGAGGACTTATTCGCATCACTTGCAGGCGGGCAGCATTTCAGTAAGCTGGATTTGTCTCATGCATACTTGCAAATGCCAGGTGAAGAGAAATCTCGCAAATACCTTACCATTACAACATCCAAGGGACTGTTTTGCTACAACAGACTTGCTTTTGGAATCACGTCATCACCAGCGATTTTCCAGAGGGCCATGGACCAGGTCCTCCAGGGTCTTTCGAATGTTCACTGCTACCTGGATGACATCTTGATTACAGGCCAGGACCGTATGCATCATTTAAAGAATGTGGACGCAGTCCTGGGGCGTTTGGAAGACTTCGGTCTACGACTTAAAAAGGAAAAATGTGAATTTTTCAAGGATTCACTCGAATACTTGGGCCATGTCATCGATGCCCAGGGTCTGCACAAGACACCAGAGAAAGTCCGGGCAATTGTGAACGCTCCGGCACCTACTGATGTGAGTCAGCTTCGTTCATTTTTAGGAATGATTCATTATTATAGCAGATTCATTCCAAACCTGTCGTCCATTCTCAACCCGCTGAATGCACTCCTGTGCAAAGGTAAGCAATGGCAATGGACATCAGAATGTACAACAGCTTTTAGAGAAGCTAAGCAACAGCTGTTATCACAAAGGGTCTTGACTCATTACAATCCAGAGCTCCCCATTAGACTTGCCTGTGACGCTTCACCCTATGGAGTAGGCAGTGTCATTTCACACATTCTGCCGAATGGACAAGAGAGGCCTATAGCCTTTGCATCAAGGACGCTGATCAAGGCGGAGCAGAATTATGCACAGATAGAGCGTGAAGCTCTTTCCATCATTTTCGGAGTTCGTAAATTCCACCACTACTTGTATGGCAGGAAGTTCACGCTCCTCAGAGACCATCGACCGCTGACCACAATTCTGAGCCCGAGCAAAGCTATACCATCTATGGCTGCCGCGAGAATGCAGCGATGGGCTCTACTGTTGGCTGCTCACGATTACAACATACAGTACAGAGAGGCAGCACGTCACTGTAATGCTGACGGGTTATCACGCCTGCCACTGCCTACACCTACAAAAGAAAGGACTAACGCTGTGGACAGTTTTCATATCAACCACCTGGAAGCCTTACCTGTGAGCTGCAAGGAGATCTGCAGAGAAAGTAGGACAGATCCTATCATTGCCCAGGTACTGGAGATGGTATCCACTGGTCGTTTCCCAAGGGTCCAGGATGTGGACAGCGCCCTGATGCCATTCGTCAGTAGGAAGGATGGACTGACCCTCCAGCAAGGGTGCCTCATGTGGGGTATCCGCGTCGTCATCCCTCCGAAACTGAGACACGGAGTGCTGTCTGAGCTACACACCGGACACCCGGGTGTGGTGAAAATGAAGGCTGTCGCTCGTAGTTATATGTGGTGGCCAGGAATCGATGCACAAATTGAACAAGTGTCAAAGACCTGCGAGGGCTATTCAGTCGTTATGGACTTCCGGAAGTTTTAGTAAGTGACAATGGCCTCCAGTTCACATCGAGTGAGTTTGAAACGTTCATGAAAGGAAACGGAGTGAAACACATACGCTCTGCACCATTCCACCCAGCCACAAATGGGCTTGCAGAATGTTTTGTGCAAATCTTCAAGCACTCAATGAAACGCTCGGTAGGGAAAATGTCAATTCAACACAGACTGGATGCGTTCCTGTTGATGTATCGCAACACTCTGCACTCAACAACCAAGGAATCACCAGCCATGCTTTTCATGCGCCGCAAGCTGCGATCACGACTTGACTTGTTGAAACCGAACGTAGCATCACGAGTGGAGAAAGCACAAGAGGCACAGTGTGCTCATCGAGAAATACATGCAAAAGCCAGAGCATTCCAGGTGGGTGACAAAGTGCTAGTTCGTGATTATGGGAGAGGAGGTGAGAAGTGGACGCCTGGCGTAGTATCCGCAGAAACCGGTCCTGTGTCATACACAGTCGATGTCGGATCATCGGAACACTGGCGACGCCATGCTGACCAAATGCTGGCCCGTCACGCCGAGTTGGAGGTTCCACCGCTGGAAGAAACTGAGTCGTCCCCCGGTCCAGTAGATCTGCCTGCGCTCAAGGACACTGTTCCAGAACCTGCTACTCATCCCACTGTTCCAGAACCTGCTACTCCTGATCCCGTGAGTGTGGCATCACCACAGGTAACACCAGAAGTCACCAGCACACCACTTCGAGAGACTGGTAAGAGATACCCATCTCGTGTTGCTAAACCACCAGTTAGGTACAGCCCTTAAGGCATACAGCATGTGGAAAACGTGTTTTTGGGACATTCTGAATAGACTGACATGTTTTTGTTATAATAATTTAAGGAGTCACGTCTCAAGAACAAGGGCAGAATAAACCCTTGACGGACTCTGGGGTTTGGGACAGTCTACTCCCTACCTCAAGGTTAGGACATGAGTTTGATTTTTAAAAAAGAATTTAAAAAAAAAGAAATTTCATGTTCATGTTCAGTGTGGGAACTACATTAAGTGGGGAGGAGATGTGATGTCTTTACTATGTTGTACCTGCACCACTAGTCGGCGCTGTACCACCTAGGATACAATGACTTGTATGTAGCTCACGCATTCAAATGATGTTTCAGTAAACCAATACAGTTCAAGCCATAAAGACGTGTCCGTTTGTCCTTCGCCTTAACCAGGTACTCTAAAGTAGAAACCCACGAATACATAACACTTAAGGTCTGCACTCTAAGCCTTTTTTCAAAGTCTTTTTGGTCCACTAAAGGTGTGCACGGTAAGAAGACTCTCTCCGCAGTCTCTGTGGTCCACTTTAGGTCTGCACTGTAAAGGCACCGCTCTCCACAATCTTTCTGGTCTACTTAAGGTGTCCACAGTAAGTAGCCTCTGTCCACAGTCTTTCTGGTCCACTAAAGGTGTGCAAAGTAAGTAGCCTCTTTCCACAATCTCTGTGCTCCTCTAAAGGTATGAACTGTAAGTAGCCTTTCGCTCCAGCCTCTCTCCAAAGTTTTTGTGGTCCTCTGTGTCCTCTGTAAGTAACCTCTCTCCACAGTCTCTTTGCTGCACTAAAGGTGTGCATTGTAAGAAGACTCACTCCACAGTCTCTATAGTCCACAAAAGGTGTGCACTGTAAGTAGCCTTTCGCTACAGTCTCTGCGCTCCACTAAAGTTGTAAACTGTAACTAGCCTCTCTCCAGAGTTTCTGTGGTGCACTCTAGGTGTGCTCTGTAAAAAGTTTTTTTTCCACACTCTCTCTTGTAAACTAATGGTGTGCATTTTAAGTAGCCTCTTTCCACATTCTCTGTCGTCCAATTAAGCTGTGTACTGTAATTTGCCTCTCTCCAAAGTCTCTGTGCTCCACTAAAGGTTTGCACTGTAGTTACTGTAGTGCACTCTTCCCACATTCTTTGTGGTCCATTATGCTGTGTACTCTAAGTTGCCATCCTCCACAATTTTTCTGGTCCACTAAAGGTCTACACTGTAAATAGCTTCTCTCCACAGTCTGTGTGGTCCACTAAACGTCTGCACTGTAAGTCACATCTCTCCAACAGTCTTTCTTGTTTACTTAAGGTGTCCACTCTAAGTAGCGTCTCTCCAGTCTCTGTGGTCCACTAAAGGAGTGCTCTGTAAGTTGCCTCTCTCCACAGTCTCTGTGGCCAAATAAAGGTGTGCACTATAAGAAGCCTCTCTCCACAGTTTCTGTCGTCTACTTAAGGTTTGCACTGAAAGAAGCTTTTTTCCACAGTTTCTCTAGTCCACTAATGGTGTACACTGTAAGAAGCATCTCGCTACAATCTCTGTGGTTCAGTTAAGGTCTGCACTCTAAATAGCCTTTTTCCAAAGTCTTTTTGATCCACTAAAGGTGTGGACGGTAAGAAAACTCTCCGCAGTCTCTGTGGTCCAATAAAGCTGTGCACTGTAAGAAACCTTTCTCCACAATCTCTGTGGTCCACTTTAGGTCTGCACTGTAAGGCACCGCTCTCCACAATCTTTCTGGTCTATTTAAGGTGTCCACAGTAAGTAGCCTCTGTCCACAGTCTTTCTGGTACACTAAAGGTGTAGGCGTTCTACGCCGGTTCTTGTCAAATTAGCCTTAAGGATCCCTTTAAATGCACTCAGACCTGGGCTCGCAACTATCTATGATAAAATTAATGCATGTATTGTGTTGACTAGACCCCCAACCTCTGCGTTCTCCACCGAACTGAAATTCAGCAATAATGCTGATTCCGGCAAGCATATATTGATAATTGAGGACTGGTAATTAAGGACGAGTCGAGTGTAACCACTCCGAGTTCCACGCAGGTTTAATCCAAATTCTAAATTATTATTTTAAATGGAGTCAGATAAAATACGAGATTAAAACTATAATAATTGTTATAATTGTGCTCTGTTCATCTGAATGGAGAATAAATAAATAACATCTTTTGTTTACGTCACAGCAGCTGAGGGAAAACACGTTGCACCTTCACCCCCAGTTATTCCCTCATTGGTTTAGCTGTGCGGATTCTACAAGTGGTGACCTCGACGTGATTTCAAGCGTCGTCACTGAGCGACGTTACCTCCTGCTTTCTGACGTAATTTCCTGCGCCCGCAAAGGTCCACGCGGTTTGAATTCCATATCTACCTACAGCGGATGTGGTAAGTACAGCGGTGTTTTCTACTCTAGTGTTCAGGGAAAGTGAAAATCTACCCCATATAGACACATTTTTAGAACGGGTCGAGATACCCAAGTGTTAGACCGGAGACCATAGAAATCCGGTGGGGACTGAGTTTAGAGGAAAACATGGACAGTGAGGAGCAGCAGAGTGCGGACAGAAAGGTGATGGACTGTTTTGGTGTGTATTACAAGGACCTTTTGGTCCGGGTGCATAATTGTGGCGTGACGTTGGCTTAGAGTAATGAGCAACTTCTCCGTTGGTATGAAACGGAGGGGTGTAAACTCCAAGTAAAACGCCAATTCCGTAAGTTGCCGGCGGTGATGGTATACTTGTTGCGCCGGAACGACCAGAGTTTGATTGCGGGAAATGAGCGAGTTATGGATAGCACACGGCCGCTCGAAAAAACTCGTTCTGACGAGTTGCCAAGGTGGAGGCATTCGCTTTTGATAAACACAACTGGGCAATTCAGAGTGCTGCCACGCAAAAGCGAATTGCTGAGCTCGAACAGGAGCTCGCAAGAAGCCATGACTACACCGAGGCATTAGAGATCTGTTGTGGCAAAGTAGGGCTTCCCGTCTCGGCCATAAGGCAAGCTGGATCCGCCGTTGCCAGGGGCGACGTGCAGGAAGATAGCGATGAGGAGGATGTGCGTTCCCTATCTAGTAAGCCTAAGCCCCGAAGGCAAACCGTCTCTGCCGGGGAAAGTCCGGTGACCCCAAGGAGGTCAGCCGAACCTACCCCGGGTCCTGCTAAAAAATCATATTATCGCCCGAGTGAGCCGGGGAAACCCTGGGAGCGTAGTCCGGTGATGACGCGCCGTAAAACCAGTATTACTCAGGATCCCCGTTAAAGTCGCTGTTTTAAAAACCATCACTGATTCTGAAGACCAGGTTACCATTGTCAGTCGCCCTCTCACATGCGAAGAGTGCGCTCGTCATAAGGAGGTTGTAGGTGTGATGCCCCGAAGAGGCCCGTTTCAGCCATATTGGGACAACCTTACGCTGCAGGCCTCTGTGTATAATTTAGAGTTGCGGGATGTATGGCAAATAGCACTTCTTACTATTCCCGGAGAGCTGAAATCTCAGTTGACTGAGGAGTTGAGATCAGGGGCGATTGTTGTTAAGAAGGAGGAGGACAACGAGGAAGACAGTGCTGTGTACCGCCTTAAAGAGACGTTATTGCTGTTGCGGGGACCGACACATGCTGCTTGGCATAAGATTCTGGACATAAAGCAGGCACAGAAAGAGGCTTTTGAGGTGTATGCCGAGCGCTTGTGGGTTGCCTTTAAAGAACATTCGGGTGTTGAGAAGGCTGATCGCGATCAGGAGGTGGTATTGCAGCTCCTGAAAAATAACGCTGGCACTCACATTCAACAGCCTTTGGCTAATGGAGCCGATCCACCAGAGAACACTTTCTGGTCACTGGTGGAATGGGCATCCAAGATAGAGGGCCGAATAGCTAAGCAGAGCAAGCCGCGCGCTATTGCGGCTACACAATGGGTAGCCGAGGGTAAAGGCGGGGCTAGCCCACAAGCATTGGGAATTAGCTCACGGCCGGGATGCCCCTTTTGTAATAAAAACACTCATAATCTAAACCAGTGTTGGATCTTGCGAGAGGCATTGGGCCTTCCGCGGCAGTCCCCACAGAGCATACTGCAGGACTTGCAGGCACTAAAGGCTGTAGGCCAGAAGTCCTGTGATAAAAGTGCAACCGGAAAAATGTCTAAAAACGCTAGTAACGGTAACCCCTACAGCGCGCTTCAGGCGGCCTTGGCAGCATTAGCTATCAATTATCAAGATCAGCTATAGGGGTGCGTGGCCTCCCTTGCAGTCGGGAGTATTGTTTCCAGTGGGAATCGAATTAAAGTACGGGCTAATCTTGGAGGCCGATTAGTTAATGTTTTAATTGACACTGGTGCTTCTTGCTCCTGCACAGACGTGCCGTTACCATTGACAACGGAAACTATACAAATAAAAGGAATAGGCAAAAACCTCATGCGGGCTACTCGCACACAACCCGTTCGACTCGATCTGGGTGTTGTGGTGCTAGAGGAACCTTTATGGTTTTTGCCGGGTAATGGAGAGGGTACTGTTTTGGGAATGGACATAATGCAGAAATATGGATTTGTCATTCATTGTGTTGAAAAGCAGATAGAGTTGAGAACGGACAGGGTTACAAAAAAGTGCCTGCCCGGAAACCGCCTTATGTCTATCTCCACAGCAGACCCCCTCCAACATTTCCTTGACAAACATAAAGACGTGTGGGCTAATCATGATCATGACTGCGGTCTCGTTGATTTTGAGGTCGGCATTGAGGGGGATCCACCTTCCCCCCAAAAGCAATACCGAATTAAACCCGAGGCAGAAGTAGCTGTGCATGAAATAGTAAAACAGCTAGAAATTAGAGGTATTGTTCGTCGATGCAGTTCAACCGCTAATTCTCCGTGTCTGCCGGTACCTAAGCCAAATGGCAAGTGGCGCCTTTGTATCGATTATAGGCGTTTGAATCAGGTTTTGCCAAGGGCCACGTCAATTGTGCCAAACCCCTCTACTATTATGTCCCAGATACCCAGCGATGCATGCTGGTTCACGGTGTTGGATATTAAGAATGGATTTTGGTCACTTAAAGTCAAACGGGAGGACCAGTGGAAATTGGAATTTACTGTTTGTCAAATTCAGTATACCTGGGAGCGTATGCCTCAGGGTTTCCACAATAGTCCTGCTATTTTCCACAGAGCTGTATCTGATGTGCTGGGACTACTGTGTAAGACGGGTAACGTCACCCATTACGTTGACAATATTTTGGTAGCGACAGGGGGATCACGTGATGATCACCTGCAGTTAGTCGACACAGTGGTACAGACCCTGGGCAAGGCAGGATTTAAATTAAATAAGGAGAAAGCGCAAATCGGTCTAAAGGAGGTCCACTACTTAGGCTATACACTTATACAAAGTTACCAAGCATTGACGGAAGATAGGCGGAAATGCATTGCTGAGCTGCCCCGACCATATACTTTAAACTCTTTGCAGAAAGTGCTAGGAACAGCAAACTACCTTCGGGATTTCATCCCCGACTTTGCTGGCACTACTGCTCCCCTATACGATCTATTGAAAGGCAAATCGAAACCAAATGATGTTCTTGAGTGGAAGGAGGAACACGAAGCGGCGCTCACGAATTTAAAGCTTTGCTTGTGTTCGGCGCCGGCTTTAGGTTTACCTAATCCAGAGAAACCGTTTCACATTCAGGTCGATGTGCATGAAACTACGCTCAGTGGTGTGTTAGCTCAAGAGCACGGGGGGGTATTGCGTCCCATTGCATATTACAGCCAGAAGAAATCCCCGGTTGAGCAAGGGTTTGATCCATGTACACAGCACGTTCTGGCGGTGCATTGGATGTTAGCAACAACAGAGCCGCTAGTGGGTTTCCAACCTGTTGTTGTGCACACAATGCATACGCCGGTTCGAATGTTTGTTACAGGGTCAAATCAAAGGTGTATCGTCTCATTGGGTTGCACGGTGGCTAACTGACATCCAGGCTCGGGAGATAACAACTGAAAACAATAGGATCCTACCCCATCTCCTTGGGGATGTGGAAGGTCAGCCGCATATCTGTGAACCGAGGCCCGAAACACAAGGCCCAGTTAGGGATTGTGAAATATCAGGCCAGACCCGAGCGTACATCGATGGCTCGAGGTTCTGGAAGGAGGGCAAGTTTTATACAGGACAGTGAAGACCGGCAGGAGAATATCCCATCGGAGCCTGCTGTCTGTGCATTTCAGGTCACTCCCATCGACTTAAAACAGTATCAAAAAGAACTGTGGGAAGAGGGGGTGAGCTGATGCCGCACTTAAAGCAGGACCCGCTGGTGATAATCGCAGAGGGCATAGTTTTGCGAGAAGGCAGTTATGTTGTTCCCGATGCATAATTCAATTATATCATGAATATGCGCATGTGTCAGCTGAGAAAACCTTGCAGCTAATTAAGCGCCAGTTCTGGTGGCCACATATGTCAACTGATGTCGAGCAGTGGTGCCGCTCTTGTATTGTTTGTGCCTCAGTAAACCAGGGCAGACCAGGCCGCACAAACCTGCGTCGGCCTGATCCACCTAGAGGGCCGTGGGAATCCCTGCAGATAGATTTCATTGGTCCACTCCCCAGTACGAGAGGGGGGTATCGTTATTGTCTTGTGATCATTGACAACTTTTCTAAATGGGTTGAGGTGATACCCACATGCAAATAACACCGCAAATACGGTGGCACAAGTGTTAGCGAACCAAATCATCCCGCTCTGGGGAGCACCAATGCAAATTTAATCTGATCAAGGGACTCATTTTACCGGCCAGGTCACCCAACAAGTCTGTAAAATGCTTAATATCAAGCAATCATTTCATGTGCCCTATAGGCCTCAGAGTTCAGGGATGGTTGAAAAAGTAAATCACCATCAAGGAGGGTATTGCCAAACAAATAGCGCAACACCAGAATAAGTGGACCGAGGCATTGCCCACGGTCCTGACTATTCTGCGGGCTACCCCGTCCAGGGCTACAGGCCTTAGTCCATATGAATTGATGACAGGGCGACTCATGAGGCTACCAATCGACCCAGAGGTTTCCCCCACAGATCTGGGGCCTCTGGTACTGGCGAAGCAGCAGGTGGTACTAGAGCAGCTAAGGGAGCGGCTGAAAGTGCTTCATGCACAGGCTGCGCTGAAACAGCAGCAGGCTGACCTGTGTAATGATGCACAATTCAACCCCACCTCCGAGATTAAATTTGCAGAAGGGGACATGATTATGGTGCGTGTCTTTGTGAAACAGGATGCTTTTGCCCCTCAGTGCATAGCCGTAGCCATCCGAGGGAAGCTAAGGTGGTATCACATGGGCCAATGCAAATTGTTCAGAGGGGATGGGGGGAATACCTAACTGCATCTCTCTGCCTGTGTTTTTTCCCAGTGTGCCTGCTGCAACTACCGTTGGAGGAGCCTGGTGGGGAAAAACCCACCTCAGTGGACCATCCTCCTCTCACCATGGGCTGGCTGTTGGTAATGGTTTGCTACATACACTGCCGCAACCTCCACAATTTAATTCTAGGGCTAATACATTCCAGACTATGTTTGATTACACACGTTCCTTGTTGTTCCAAAATCAAAGTATTTGTGTACCACATTCAGTGAGTGTGGGTACTGGTATTCCCTGGGTGGCACACCTAGTTTCACAATGCGATACATGTGCTCTATTGAAACTCGATACCAAGAGTTCTGTAGACATATCCACCTGTCATAATTTCACAACTCTTACTCTTACTCAATGCTGCATACCAGGTTTACCTTGTAATCAAGTTCATCTACCATCTTTTAATATGTACGATGTCATCGTCCCAACCATGTTTGCATGGTGTGTGGAACAGAACGGAGCCTCCTCACTAATGGGGGCGATCCCAAAAACAAATTGTAAAAATATTTACACAATAGACAGTCTAAAAATCTATCATAGTGTTGGGCCCCATCGCCGTCTTATGACCCGGCAACATTCTACACACCTTTCATCTCATAGCTCACCTGACGACTGTGTCAATGAGGACAATGGTTGGGTATCATTGCTCGAGCTAAATAAGCTTTGCCGCATTCCAGCTCCACCAGGAACATATTGGTTATGTGGAACCACAGTGTGGCCTGAGTTACCGGCTCAATTCACTGGAACTTGTTCCCTCGTATATATGTATCCCGCCATGCGTCCAGCACATATGCCCAGTCAATCCCCTATCTCACTCCTTTCCACAGGGAGTGAAGATGACCATTCCGGTTGCATAAAAGATTTTACCTGTCAACAAACATTTTGGTCACGAGCCCTAGGAGCTCTTATACCTAATTATGGAGTGATGCAAGCTTTAGACCAGATCCGAATGTTATCCCATTATGTTGAACGATTGGCAAATGACACGGCTATGGCACTGGGAAATGTTTCTTTGGCATTGTCGTCGCATAGGCTAATGATTCTGCAAAATCGGGTAGCCTTGGATTATATCCTCTCCTCCCAAGGAGGCACCTGTACAATCATAGGTCCTGAATGCTGTTCCAACGTAGTGGATCCAACACACAATTTAAGACAACTGATTGAGGATATGGATCACCTAAGTCAACAAATTTCAGGAATACATAAAGACAACACATCATGGTTAGGGGGATTTATGGGCCCCTTTTGGAAAAATGTTTTAGATATATGTGAAATTCTATTACTATTTGTATTATTTCTGTTAATATTAATAGCAAGTATCACATTAATCTTAAAGTGTATATGTCACAGACTCCAGGATGCTACACTGAATATTTCATACCCCATATGCCATAAAATATGGTTAGTGTGTTTTTGTATTATCTTTATTATTTTTACTGTTACGCTATCATTTTTGATAATTTTTATATATAACTCCTATAATGGCACAGGTATGTAATAACTTTCCAAACACCTGTCAGCATATGTGATGCATTGTGGAATGGCCACTGGTTTCTAACACTCCACAAATTACAAGGTAAATAATCATTATGGAAATTTGGTCGGAAACGCAGGCGTTTCCCTCCTTCAGACATCCATTATACAATCAGACCCGTACCATCGAGTGTGGCTTAGCCTGAAAAACATATGCCCTGAAGTTATTTACTGATGCCAGAGGAAAAAACAACAAATACTTCTGCACATACAAACCTACAAAATACTTCTGCACATACAAACATACAAAATACAAACTTCTGCACAAGGTGTATTGGGTTTTTGTCTCTTTTCTTTTAAATTATCCAAATGAAGTTTATCCAAAATTGCAAGGTATATTACCATGAGAGGTACAAAACCCATATTTACTACATAACGCGGTTGTCATGAAATTCCCAAATTCAACATTTATACATACAGATGCAACTTTTTTCCCACGATCCAACACCAAGCTTGTTAGGATTCATCCACAGGACGCGGATGAATATCAAATTTCAATTTGAGTCGGCCCGCCGTGACGCATGCTAATGGGTTTGGTACAAACAGAATGCTCTGCTAGTGCCTTGTGCGTCAAGACCCGCAAGCATCACCTCCTCTTAAGTCCACACCATCGACGTCTGGTTAAACTGTACTTTCCCGATATAACAGACAAACGCAGAAGCGGACGCACACACAACACTTGGTCTCCGCCCTCTACAGTTATCCCCACAGTCAGCACTACGACCCTGGGTATTGTGGGAATTTTACATTATTTTATGAAAGTATATGTTGTAATAGAATGTATAAACTTGTCTGTGGTAGTTAAGTTTCGAATGAGTGACCTTAACCCTGTATTCTGATAAACAGCTCCCCCCTATTAGTCCGTTGGATCGAGGTTCAACTGTATACTGTCTTGCAACTTTTTTTTTCACGATCACACCAAGCTTGTTAGTTCAGCCAGCCACAGGCCCCGCGTGGTGTGAAGTTCCCTTTTCCACACCATCCGATGTCTGAACTGCTCCCTACAGCACGCACCTCAACCCACACATTTATTTTAAAGCCACAGAAGAATGCCCCGAGAAGCATTCTTCAGATAAAGGATTTGCCACAGAAGCAGTCTTTCATGGAAAACAGGAAAACGCCAAAACTGTCATAGATAAGTTTCTATCATAACAACTTAGTGGAAAAGTACTAGACATATGTAATTCTAAACGCTTCATATGATTGGTTTAAATCATATGCCCAGTGATGTATGAAAATGGAAAGTAGAAGACACACCCCTTTTTAGCAAACAGTATATAAGCAGGAACAGTAGCAGAGATGGAGCGAGCGCGCTTCCAGCGCGAGCGCGCTTCCAGCGAGAGCGCGCTTCCAGAGGACCACAGATGTACTAACCCATTGTATTCTTCTGTAAAAAAAACTTCGAGCTGACACAATAAAGACAAAGTGATTTAACCATTTGAATTGAAATAATCTCATCCTTGATCTACCTCCGACCTCCTTGGGACCACGATAAGAGATACACGTTTTATACCCATTGGGACCCGATTGGTGATGGAGGAGGGCGGATCTTGGATGACCCCGACGTGATGGGAGAGGGCGGGATTGGATCAAACCAAAGAAAAGACGGTGACGGTTTAATCTCTTGGACATTCCGAGGCCTCAAAAAGACAAGGTAAGCAGAACCTTTTTCATAAAATCTGCCTAGGAAATATAGGGAATGTCTGAGAAACATAACCAAACCATCTGAAAATTTGTGAAAAGAACTAATTTGCGTAAAATGTGTCAGACGATTGAAATGATTTAAGGTGTATTCCATGACCCAACTTTAAAAAGAATAAAAGATACAACGAAAGTATTGAATAAAATTGTTTGTAATTAAAAACTTGCGGGTCAGTTTTACGGGATTTGTGTAAAGTGATACTAAGGGAGTAGTCTTTTGGAAACGAATTCAGCCTTAAGATTCTGGGCCATTATCAACTTTTACATAAAGGACTTCGTATAAACGCACCTCTGGAACGAAAATACGTGAGTTACTGTGGTTACCATTGATCGAGGTCAGTCGAGCCGGATGATCGATATTAATATAAGTGAGGTAACTCGAACCGGACAGTCGAGCTAGAATTGCGATAAAAGTCCACAGTATAAACAAACAAATAGACTTGACTCATGGAATACAGTTTTAAATCATAAAAGGTATTAGAAGTTTTTATGTCTGCTGTATTAAAAGGCTAAAAGGGGATAAAATTTTGTGAAGTTGACTAAGTCACCGGAAGTCGCTGCACAAGACGACTGGTACTTGTAGTCCTTGGGAGGAAACTCTAACGTCACAAAACTGTGGGTGTGTTTGTCTACACGACGCCGTCAGTCATTGTGAGCCTTCTTGATACAGATTCAGTGAAAATATTTTCTGTTAATGCAGACGTAATGAGGCATTGAGAAAATTAAATGAGTAACTGAATGCAGCGGATCACAGCCAATGACTGCAATATAACTGATATTTGGTGAATTATTAAGGGAAATAATGTTGTGGTAATTTGTAAAAATTAGAACTGTTAAATTGTTAGGGAAACTGTGGGTCCTAATCAAACATATCAAGTAAAAGTAGAAATTAAAATGAGTCAATATCTAAGTAATAAATAACGTGTACGGAATAAAATAAAATGGCTACTACAGTAGAAGTATTGCATAAACTGTGGGAAAATTTGAGCACTAAACTGGGTGCCCCGGAACTGAAAAAACGTTGTGATAAATGGACTAAATATTTAGCCGAGTGGAACAAATTGGGATGGTTCCCCGAGCCAGACAAACCATTTTTGTCTGAAAAAAAGCGCCAGGAACTTGTTAAGCAAGTTCAACAGTCCATGACAGCAGAGGAAAGCAAGCTAGAGGGAAAAACATTTCCCAAGGCTAGTGCTAGAGATCGCGAAAAACTCCGCAATAAAAATATGCTTAAAAAAGAGCTATTGTTAGCTCTAGGTGCCTTAATTCCGAAGAATCATGGGCCAACTCAATTGCAAGCAGTGCAAGCGCTCAAAACCACTCTGGTAGAAAACAAACCGCAAATGTCTCTTGTGGCAACCCCAGCCCCGCCCCCAGCAGCCAGCTTGTACCCGGAACTCCCTAAACTTCCTCCCACATATGGAGAAAGTTGTCCCCCGCCCTCAGCCCCACTAATGCAAGCCCCTTTAGTAAGAGTACTAAACGGAGAATTAAATATAGAGATACCAAGCATAGATAATGTGCTACAAATAATGTATCGACAAAGTGCAAATGCCACTGAACTGATGGGTGATATGAGAGAAACCATGAAAACTGCATTGGACCTTTCTAGACTGGTTGCAAAAAACGAGGGAGACAGACTCAGGCAAAATCAACCCCCTACAGCACCTGTGTCAGAATGCGGAAGTAACTGCGGAGAGCAAGGTTCAGGCATAAATGAGGCATGTTCAGTGAGAAGTGAAGCAAGTGAAGATCATCGGTCTAACCGAGGCAATGAGGAAAGTGAGAGGCGAGGATGTGATATTTATGGGTCGGCCTCAGTGCGCCCTGAGACAGTGGTGGTCACCGGACTCAATTTACGAGTACGACAAACCCAAGGAATGACGGACAGTGTAATGGAGCAAGTAGACAGGGAGCAGAGAGCAGATACTGAACAATATACCGAGAGCAATGACAGAATGGCTGAACGCCATAGGGACAGAAGAGAGCAGGAAATTCTAAATTCTGCGCGCATGCCAGATCCAGTCGTAAATTTGGCAGACAGGTTTGCTAGCACAGGTTACAGAGAACGTAGATGGGAGGAAAGCAACCCATTTGCATGGGGTAGAAACGGACGTAGAGATCAGACCTTAACAGAGTATGACCCATCTGAGATGGGTGGAACATTTTTACTGCCCCAAGTAGAGGTACAGGCACCCCTAGTTATGCGAGGACAGAGTCATGTTTACAAAGCATGGGCGCGACAGGATATTGACGCGGTACTAGCCAAATTGCCCCCAATAGAGAAAGGAGGAGCGCTGTGGATAGCGGAATTCGAACTCCAAACTGCTCAGGACACCCTCGCCCTATTGGACATGCGAGTGGTGTTAATCAAAATAGGACAATTAGCTACGTTGAACCAGTGCGAAAATGCAACAGGCACCAGGTCCCAGATTGGTCATGGAGATTTTGACCAAGTACGCTCCACTTTCTGGAGAATAATAAAGCAATTGTTCCCCACCAAACGCGACTAAACTGCCCTAGCGAGCCTGACAATATGGGCCCAGACGAAGAGGTGCATGAGTACCTCAAGCGTGCATTCAAATTGTGGGAAACTGCCACAGGCGAACGACCTGATGCAAGCGATGCGGCACATGGACATTTCCGCCATGGAGTACAAAATGGACTCCCTGCGAAAGTCCAACTGAAATTAGGAGATGTAGTGGGACTAGACTCCCTGTCTGAGCGATTGTGGTAAATAAGGACCGGGAGCGAAAATTGGTAAAAGATGATGAATCTTCAGCGCTGCAGTCTAAACTCCTGAAGCTCAAAATAGACAATTTAATTAAACAAACAGTTGCGTCCGAAACAGCCAAAGCATTGCTGAACGTGCCAGTAACTCAGGCACTTGTGCGTTGGTAAGTTTGAGTGCACAAGCCCTAGTACTCACAAACGCAATCGGAACACTGATTGAAACCCCACTTAAGCCTCAATATGAGAGCAGGAACAGGAGGGCTGCATTATCATGGGGAGGAGGAAATAGTGGTATTTGGATAGACTCCATTGGACAGGCTAGAAACATACCCGATGAGTACAAATTGGTGGATGAAGTAGCAGCAGGCTTTGAAAGCTTTCCTATTTGGAATACCATTTTCCCGGTCACGACAAATAAAAATGTGAATAGAATAAATTTGATTCATTATAATGTACAACGATTGGCTAATCTAACAAGAGATGCTGTAGAAGCAATACATGAACAACTGTCCCAAACCTCTTTGATGACCCTCCAAAATAGGATTGCACTAGATATGTTGTTGGCTGATAAAGGTGGAACATGTGCAATGTTCGGAGATACTTGCTGCACAGCCATCGCCAACAATACCGCGCCAGACGGTAAGTTAACAAAGAGTCTGAACAAATTAAAGGCCCTAGCTAACGAACTGAAGGCACAATCAGGAATAAAAAACCCAGTAACAACATGGCTATCAGATACTTTTGGAAAGTGGGGAACTATGATTGGACAAATATTCATAGGCATAGCCATAGCTGTAGCTATATTTATCACTTGTGGATGTTGTTGTATACCATGCATAAGAACCCTAGTCATGAAAACAATTGAAAAAGCATTAACCAAGGAAGAAATCCCACCTCCAAAATACCAGGCAGCCCAGATTACACCCTATTTTGACGATGGCGAAGTCCCCTCTGCCCCAGTAGCGGAGGAAGATGGGCCCGGAAGTGATGCACTAATGATGTTGCCAGTTTATTCCCATGAAACAGGTGAACATCTAGCTAAGGACTGGGGACTGATTGAACCATGTGATGAGCACCCTATGCCTATGCAAACCGTGTGGGAGATACCAGAACCTCCCTACACCCCCAACTGCCCGATTGGAAATCCCCACTGTAAACATGCCCAAGGAGGAGGGTCAGGATGGCGTTGCTGGGAGTGGGCTGCCATCTATCACCCAGAAAAGCCAAATCTCTTATTGGCCCTGAGAGATGATGAGAAATTCAGTAATGCCTATTGGTTTGGAGAGTCAGCGATTGTGCTGTACAAGGAGCTTGAGGCTCGTGGGTATACTCCAGCAGACATTAACTCTGATGGCACCTTGGGACCTGAACACCAAATGATTATGATGCCACAAATTGTAGAAATCATCACCAATGCTGGACATGCACCAACCCCTGAAGAAGAAACCCCCATGTAATTATATTGTGGACATCTTCAAAAATGTTTAGAAAAAGCTGCCAATGCACTATTGCCAAAATGCTAGGATGTTCTTTCCTCTTGATAGAAGGGTAAAAAGTAAAATGTATTAAAATGAAGGAGTATCGCTTAAGATGGATATCGGACAGAGACATGTCCTCATCAGCAGCAGACTCAGTCTAGAGTTCTGTGGTTTTGCCTATTGGAGGTTTTCCTGGTGATTAAGTAAGAGCTCTGACATCATTGCTTACCGCTGTGCCAGTATTATAACCCTGATAGTTAGAGTAAATAAAATTAAGAAAACTGGGTTTGCAATGTGTACCTGCTTCAGGTATTGAGTGAAGATATCACCCATACAAGCTTGAAATACCGCTGTATAGTGTTGATCCCAAGAAGGGATCAAAGGAGGGAATTGTGGGAATTTGACATTTATTTTATGAAAGTATATGTTGTAATAGAATGTATAAACTTGTCTGTGGTAGTTAAGTTTCGAATGAGTGACCTTAAGCCTGTATTCTGATAAACAAAGCCACAGAAGAATGCCCCGAGAAGCATTCTTCAGATAAAGGATTTGCCACAGAAGCAGTCTTTCATGGAAAACAGGGCTGCGTTCCAATCCAATTTTTTTACCGTCCTATCTACTTGGTACTTGTCTGACCCGGAAATCGATCGAGGTCCGCCATCTTTAAGGACATCCCAAACCGCTAAATGCTCCACCGAGGAGCGAGCAGTGGGGAAAGAGGAGGCTCCCGAAGAATTCTTCAGTGAGGAAACATGAGTGCAGCCTTTGCGGAAGTCTTTACTCAGAACGCGTGACGTGTTTGATCTACAATCACATCTGCCTCAGTTGAAAACATGGCGGGACCTCGCGTACACAAATGTAAGTGCTTATCGTTCCTTTCAATTTAATTTATAAAGCGCTTTCATTTATAATGTCACTCGTTCTTTCGGACAAACGAAAGGCAAGTTTATTCATGAAAAAAGAGACAACAAATATTGTAGTTCAGCGTGTAAGCGTAACATTTAGGACATGTTTCTGTCCCATATAGTTGTTTGTTAGCTAACGTTACTGCATAGGAAACGCAAGCTTCAATTAACCCATGTCCTTTCAAAACTGTATACAATTTTATATTGTACGCTATGCAATAGGCTATGTTACGTTTAGCCTATGTTCACACTGTTGAATGCATCCCGGCAAGTAGGCTACCTGAGAAATAGGCTCGACAGTCGCTGCTCGATTTCCAGTGTAACAACTGAAACATGAACACGCAGCTGCTTTGCGTTTAAAATATATGTTTCCTCACTCTTGTATGACAGAAATAATGTTATTTCAGTCTATGTTATTGCATTTGCTGTCTTTGACTGATGAAATGCACATTAGGCTAGCTTATTAGGATAGGCTACTATTTTGCATCATGTAGCCTACTTACATATGTCATGTCTGAATTATGGGCTTGTGAAGCCCCTTGACACATGCCGTTGTGATTTAGGGCTATACACAGACATTACTAGCTGGTTTTTACTTGCAGGTCTGTTGTGTGATTTACAGGGACAGATGAGAGCACCCTCAGCCTCATTCGGCTGAGGTGTGAGAATGAGCATCTGTTTACGGGGAAGAGGCATGTAGCAAAGAAAGCTTGGGGGTGAGTCATTAGTGACATTCTATAATGTGTGATGTCACATAGAACTAAAATATGTTACACAGAAACATTGGCAATAAGCCATTTTTTATGTTCTTGCAGGACCATGTCACTGTCCATATTGGTGTTCCTACATGTCATAGATTAATGTTGACGGAATCACTCCTCAGCACCATGATTCATGTCTTGTGTTGAAGTAGTTAATTGTATGCAAATGACAACTTCTGATATCCCTAATGTAAGTGTGATGGCAAGAGGCATGCCTGCCCCTGTAAATGGATAACACATAAACATGTTATGGCATGGCAGTAATTGTTGTAGGGCACTTGGGTATGGTATGGTAACATGTGTTGTTTTCCTCAGTGAAATTCGTCTGCAGATGGGCCTACAGGGCCAGGTGAGCCCCGCCCAAATTGCAAAGAAATGGGACAACCTCAAGCAAAAATCTAAGGTGAGGTTCAATTTATGATGTTTTTCCTTTGCGAATTTGTAGTTTCTATTGCATACTGAAACAAAATTATGCCTGTGCAATAGGCTCACAGCTCACCTTCACCCTGCATCTTTCCTTGTAGGCACTCAGATGCCCTGCTACAGAGACGGAACAGACAGGGGAGAGGCCACAGCAGCCACATGGCCATGGTTTAATGCAATGCATGAGGCCATTGGGGGGAGGCCATCTATTTATCCTCCTGTCCTGATGGATTCATGTGTTTCAGAAAACCTGGCACATGTGGCTGATGAGACCTCAGATGGCACTGGCTCATCTCTTCCTGGATTTGTGGCGGTCACTTGTAGCCGGGCGTGTGTGGAGGAGGAGGAAGAGGATGCACAGCCTGGCTAAAGGCTGTGCCTGTCCCACACCCCCCAAAAGGAGAAGGACCGGTGAGGGAGCCGTTCTGCGGTTCCTGAAGGAAGATGCTGCCAGAGAAGAGGAGCGATTCAAGGCCACACTGGAAAGCTCTAATGAGTTTGAGAAAATTCTTAATAAAATGTAAATAGTTCACAAGTGTGTGTCAATTTGTTTTTTACTTGTGTTTTCACCTTTTAAGATATAGTTTTCATCTGAGTGCCCCCTTCAGCAGCACCAAACTATTTGGGAGAAAAGAAACACACAAATACTAACAATTTTGCTGATCGCGTAAGCTTCAGGAGGGTAATACCTAGGCTATTTCTGGCTTATCGGTCTCTCGCTCTTTACTGGTAACTTCAAGTGAATGTCTTCCTTTTTGTAAATTCTAAGTAGTCAGCCTACATTCATTAATGAATGATTTGCAGTCATTATTCTAATTTACTGTTTTTATTTTACTGTACTCTTAGGTCTGAATTAGACTTTGTTTTGACTTGTTGCTTCCACCAGGTTACTGTCCTATGGATGAATTATGCGATTGAATTGAGGATTGTCATTTCTAATAATTATGAAATGATGTTAAATATATTTTTACTGCAGGATAAGTGAGTGGTTCTAGCACGCAATATCGCCTGTGTTCAGTATTCAGAGTGCTGAACATTTAAACAAGGAAGGGCATTGACCGTTGGAAACACTGGATTCAGAAAATAGACATTTTACAGAATCCTCACTTCCCCGACAGGTGGTTGGCATACATTGGTGTCAAAGTGGTATGCTTATAGTGTGTTTTGAAATAAATAAAGGTAATGAAAAAGTGGCACAGAAAAGATGTATGAAACTGATATGTTAGTATCCATAAGTGATTTTATTAACACTAACATAACAAATAAAACGTGGATTAACACTGGACAGAAAGAGGGGCTGCGGGGAGAATATACAAACATAACAAGAAACGGAGACACTAACAAAAAGCTCTCCTGTATAAATAATATTTCAAACAATAGCCAAATTACATATAATCACGTTCATTCAGTGCTACTGGACACATATTTGGAGCAGACGGTTGCCCCGCCAGTCGGTCTCGCCGGCCATGTCCGCTTTTTTCCCCCCTCACTGGACGTGGTGGAGCCACACCAATATCACCAACATCCTCGACAACCTCAAGGATGTCCCCCTTTGTCAGGCAGATGTTATGGAGCATGGCACATGCGGTGATGACCGTGGGTACAAAGGTGTGGTCCACCTCCAGAGCCTTGAAGAGCAGGCACCTCCTGGACCCTTAAGTGGTGTGCCCAGACAACGCTCCCCATGCGGCAGTAGCATTATCAATGCTTCCATGGAGCCATGGCTCAGACGGTAGTCCTCCATGAGGTCCTGGTCCCCATTAAAGTAAAGCTGGAGCACTGGCACAGTGGCATTTTCTTGGGCATAATGCCCAGCTGTTGGATCGTCGACCTAAAAAAGATTTAAATGAAAAACATGAAGTGTGTACATGCAGCCTACAGTTCACACAAGTTGATTGATTAACACCAAACCACAGTAGCCAAATGTATAGTTTGTAGTCCGACATGCAGGTAAATGTGTGGTATTATAGAACATGCAATTACTATGTGTGCATGACATAACTTTGCTGTATATTTATCCAGGTGAATTCTACTCCACCCACTGTTAAAAGTGCTTCATGCTTATCAATGTCCATGTTTGATCAAGAGCACTGTCTTATGACTACTGTTGAGAATACGTGATTCTTACCTCACTTAGGAACAGGACGGAGCGAAGCAGTCGCGATCCCCTGAACTGGCAACGCCACCGTTCCCGCTGAAGCCGGTGCCATGCGTTTAGGGCGAACGCTAGGTTCATTGCGGAAATGTTGATTGCGTACAGTAGCAGACCAGTATACTAGCCTATTGAAGTTCGCGATCTAAGTTTTGAAATCAGTATCTGTCGCTTATATACCATCAGATCATACATGCTTAATTGTTGATTGATGAATTAATTAAACGGCATCAGCTCGGTTATTGGCTGGAAGTGTCATTTGTAATGTGCTCCAATTTTAACGAACAAACATGCATTCGAGTCCATTGATGAATTGGCCATTGAGCGTGTGGAATATAGGTGTTGCCTACTTAAAAATTAAATTATTCTTCGTGTGATCTTTATTCACACAGTAATAAATAGCCGGTTGTTGTGGATGTGTTAATGGGACACTGTACGTCAAACACAAACACCTGTAATTGAGAGACAATATCCCTATTTCCCATGTCATTTTCACATCTGTCAAATTCCACGGGAGAAAATCATTGAAAAGAATTGTGATAACTTCACAGTGCAATATAGCGTCAAATAAAACAATAGCTTATACCATTTTGCATGCAAAAACAAGCTCAGAGATAAAAATACGATAGGCTACAGAACAATCCGTTAGCCTTCTTTTTTTGACAGGTGATACAGCTGTGCACACGTCATTAGTAATTGACGTCGCTTCAGCTGACGCTTGACTGAGCAAGGACGTTCCATTTGCTTAATTAATGTTGCCTCGCTGCTGCGTCCTCGTATGTGATCCTTGGATCCTTTCCTTATGGCCTCCACTGGGTGGAGCTAATGAGCGAGGAAAGGACCTAGGAAAAGAAGCAAGCAGTAAAAAAATTGGATTGGAACGCAGCCCCGGAAAACGCCAAAACTGTCATAGATAAGTTTCTATCATAACAACTTAGTGGAAAAGTACTAGACATATGTAATTCTAAACGCTTGATATGATTGGTTTAAATCATACGCCCAGTGATGTATGAAAATGGAAAGTAGAAGACACACCCCTTTTTAGCAAACAGTATATAAGCAGGAACAGTAGCAGAGATGGAGCGAGCGCGCTTCCAGCGAGAGCGCGCTTCCAGAGGACCACATATGTACTAACCCATTGTATTCTTCTGTAAAAAAAACTTCGAGCTGACACAATAAAGACAAAGTGATTTAACCATTTGAATTGAAATAATCTCATCCTTGATCTACCTCCTTGACCACGATAAGAGGGATACACGTTTTATCCCCAACAGTATCCATCTGGGGAATTGTCCATGACCCCTCGGGAGGACGTTCTGGAGTGTCCCCCACTGGGCCAGAGGGGGGAGCTGTAGGGGGGGAGTCAAAGTGGGACTCAGGAAACGCTGACATTTGGGAACTGGAGAGCATCATGCACTTCAAAGGACCAGAGGGCATTGTAATAAAATAATCGGTTACTCTGACTTCCTTTAGGGTCCGGCTTTTTCCTCCCAAGAATGTGCTAAAGATGGAGATAAGGGCAAATGGAACTGTTTTCCCTGATTGTAAATGTCTCATAAAAGAGCATTTACGGCATCCAGACCCTAGCCAGACAATGGGAAAGGAATGTCCGCGCAGGACATCTGTGGTGTCCAATCACCCACAACCTGGACACATCCTATGGAAAAGCCATTGGACAACACCACAGTGCCCTCATTTGGGCACCCCTGTCATTACACTCTTTAATTCTCTTCTGTACCAGGACTCTAAAACTTCTGTTAAGAGTGTTAATAACCATGTAAAAACCTACAAACATTGCGCATGTGATCCTTATATTGTTACATTCTGTCTTATGTGGTAGTAACAGTAATTGCATGTGAAATGGTTCATCAGGAGGGAATTTTCATGACAACTGCACCATAATATTATCTCACCTTAACCTGTTTGGTATGTATGGATTCAGGTAAAATCAAAGAATTGACTGAAATACATTTCATACCAAATAAAGTTTAATAAAGCATAGTTTCAGTAACTCAGGGAAAACTTGTAACAGTGAAATGTCCTCTCTGGTAATTACCTCCTCTTCCCCTCCCGCTACACAAACATCCCTCAACAGTGGGGGTCTAAATTCCAGATTGACCACCCTTTTCCAGGTTCATTTATGGCACTGCCGCCTGGTTCAAACACATGATTTGGCATAAAAGGAAGAGAGACAAGCCAATCAGGGAAGATTGGAACCGACTTCCCACACCGTGCATATTCTGTGTCTGTGTGTAGTTGAACAGGCTGGGTAAGATTTTTACTTTGTGTTTCTTTTCGTAAATCTATGTTTTGTGTAATTGAATGTTTTAATTGAAGTGAATGACCTGCCTGCCTGTTATTAAATTATGTTTATTTTAAAATTGCGTGGTTTCCATGACTCTAATTCATCTTATACCCTTTTTAGCCTAAATTATAACTGAATATTCAGGGGGACAATTCTGACAAAGGACCGACTGATCAGCGGCCTGGTACAGCAAGTGGCGTTCTCAAGTTGGGAAAGGCAGTCAAGTTCTGCCCGCAAACAGGGTTGGTAGTGTATGGTTCTGGTGATTTGATGTGAAGAGAACCCATGGGCGTTCTACGCCGGTTCTTGTCAAATTAGCCTTAAGGAGCCCTTTAAATGCACTCAGACCTGGGTTGGCAACTATCTATGATAAAATTAATGCATGTATTGTGTTGACTAGACCCCAAACCTCTGCGTTCTCCACCGAACTGAAATTCAGCAATAATGCTGATTCCGGCAAGCATATATTGATAATTGAGGACTGGTAATTAAGGACGAATCGAGTGTAACCACTCCGAGTTCCACGCAGGTTTAATCCAAATTCTAAATTATTATTTTAAATGGAGTCAGATAAAATACGAGATTAAAACTATAATAATTGTTATAATTGTGCTCTGTTCATCTGAATGGAGAATAAATAAATAACATCTTTTGTTTACGTCACAGCAGCTGAGGGAAAACACGTTGCACCTTCACCCCCAGTTATTCCCTCATTGGTTTAGCTGTGCGGATTCTACAGAAGCTTTTTTCCACAGTTTCTCTGGTCCACTAATGGTGTACACTGTAAGAAGCCTCTCGCTAAAGTCTCGTCCACTAAAGATGTGGACTGTAAGTAACTTCTCTCCACAGTCTCTCTTGTCAACTAATGGTGTGCACTTTAAGTAACCTCTCTCCACATTCTCTTTGCTGCACTAAAGATGTGCACTGTAAAAACACTCTCTCCGCAGTCTATGTGGTCCATTAAAGTTGTGCCCTCGAAGAAGCCTTTCTCCACAGTCTCTATAGTCCAAAAAAGGTGTGCACTGTAAGTAGCCTCTCTCCACATTCCCTGTGGCCAAATAAAGGTGTACACTGTAAGAAGCCTCTCGCTACAGTCTCTGTGGTCCACTAAATATGTGAACTGTAAGTAACTTCTCTCCACAGTCTCTCTTGTCAACTAATAGTGTGCACTGTAAGTCACATCTCTCCAACAGTCTTTCTGATTTACTTAAGGTGTCCACTCTAAGTAGCGTCTCTCCAGTCTCTGTGGTCCACTAAAGGTGCGCTCTGTAAGTTGCCTCTCTCCACATTCTCTGTGGCCAAATAAAGGTGTGCACTGTAAGAAGCCTCTCGCCACAGATTCTGTCGTCTACTTAAGGTTTGCACTGTAAGAAGCTTTTTTCCACAGTTTCTCTGGTCCACTAATGGTGTACACTGTAAGAAGCCTCTCGCTACAGTCTCTGTGGTCCACAAAAGATGTGGACTGTAAGTAACTTCTCTCCACAGTCTCTCTTGTCAACTAATGGTGTGCACTTTAAGTAACCTCTCTCCACATTCTCTTTGCTGCACTAAAGATGTGCACTGTAAAAAGACTCTCTCCGCAGTCTATGTGGTCCATTAAAGTTGTGCCCTGTAAGAAGTCTTTCTCCACAGTTTGTATAGTCCACCAAAGGTGTGCACAGAAAGTAGCCTCTTTCAACAGTCTCTTTGGTCCACTAAAGGTGTGCTCTGTAAGTTGCCTCTCCACATTCTCTGTGGCCAAATAAAGGTGTGCACTGTAAGAAGCCTCTCTCCACAGTTTCTGTCGTCTACTTAAGGTTTGCACTGTAAGAAGCTTTTTTCCACATTTTCTCTGGTCCACTAATGGTGTACACTGTAAGAAGCCTCTCGCTACAGTCTCTGTGGTTCACTTAAGGTCTGCACTCTAAATAGCCTTTTTCCAAAGTCTTTTTGGTCCACTAAAGGTGTGGACGGTAAGAAAACTCTCTCCGCAGTCTCTGTGGTCCAATAAAGTTGTGCACTGTAAGAAACCTTTCTCCACAATCTCTGGGGTCCACTTTAGGTCTGCACTGTAAGGTACCGCTCTCCACAATCTTTCTGGTTTACTTAAGGTGTCCACTCTAAGTACCGTCTCTCCAGTCTCTGTGGTCCACTAAAGGTGTGCACTATAAGAAGCCTCTCTCCACAGTTTCTGTCGTCTACTTAAGGTTTGCACTGTAAGAAGCTTTTTTCCACAATTTCTCTGGTCCACCAATGGTGTACATTGTAAGAAGCCTCTCGCTACAGTCTCTGTGGTTCACTTAAGGTCTGCGCTCTAAGCATTTTTCCAAAGTCTTTTTGGTCCACTAAAGGTGTGCACGGTAAGAAGACTCTCTCTGCAGTCTCTGTGGTCCACTAAAGATGTGGACTGTAAGTAACTTCTCTCCACAGTCTCTCTTGTCAACTAATGGTGTGCACTTTAAGTAACTTCTCTCCACATTGTCTTTGCTGCACTAAAGATGTGCACTTTAAAAAGACTCTCTCCGCAGTCTATGTGGTCCATTAAAGTTGTGCACTGTAAGAAACCTTTCTCCACAATCTCTGGGGTCCACTTTAGGTCTGCACTGTAAGGTACCGCTCTCCACAGTCTTTCTGGTTTACTTAAGGTGTCCACTCTAAGTACCGTCTCTCTAGTCTCTGTGGTCCAATAAAGTTATGGACTGTAAGTAACTTCTCTCCACAGTCTCTCTTGTTAACTAATGGTGTGCACTTTAAGTAACCTCTCTCCACATTCTCTTTGCTGCACTAAAGATGTGCACTTTAAAAAGACTCTCTCCGCAGTCTATGTGGTCCATTAAAGTTGTGCCCTCTAAGAAGCCTTTCTCCACAGTCTCAATAGTCCACAAAAGGTGTGCACTGTAATAGCCTCTCTACACATTCTCTGTGGCCAAATAAAGGTGTACACTGTAAGAGGCCTCTCGCTACAGTCTCTGTGGTCCACTAAAGATGTGGACTGTAAGTAACTTCTCTCCACAGTCTCTCTTGTCAACTAATGGTGTGCACTTTAAGTAACTTCTCTCCACATTTTCTTTGCTGCACTAAAGATGTGCACTGTAAAAAGACTCTCTCCGCAGTCTATGTGGTCCATTAAAGTTGTGCCCTGTAAGAAGCCTTTCTCCAAAGTCTCGGTGCTCCACTAAAGGTGTGCACTGTAGTTACTGTTGTGCACTCTTCCCACATTCTTTGTGGTCTGTTATGCTGTGTACTTTAAGTTGCCATCCTCCACAATTTTTCTGGTCCACTAAAGGTCTACACTGTAAATAGCTTCTCTCCACAGTCTCTGTGGTCCACTAAACGTCTGCACTGTAAGTCACATCTCTCCAACAGTCTTTCTGGTTTACTTAAGGTGTCCACTCTAAGTAGCGTCTCTCCAGTCTCTGTGGTCCACTAAAGGAGTGCTCTGTAAGTTGCCTCTCTCCACAGTCTCTGTGGTCAAATAAAGGTGTGCACTATAAGAAGCCTCTCTCCACAGTGGTCTGTTATGCTTTGTACTCTAAGTTGCCATCCTCCACAATTTTTCTGGTCCACTCAAGGTCTACACTGTAAATGGCTTCTCTCCACAGTCTCTGTGGTCCACTAAACGTATGCACTGTAAGTTGCCTCTCTCCATATTCTCTGTGGCCAAATAAAGGTGTGCATTATAAGAAGCCTCTCTCCACAGTTTCTGTCGTCTACTTAAGGTTTGCACTGTAAGAAGCTTTTTTCCACTGTTTTTCTGGTCCACTCATGGTGTACACTGAAAGAAGCCTCTCGTTACAGTCTCTGTGGTCCACTAAAGATGTGGACTGTAAGTAACTTCTCTCCACAGTCTCTCTTGTCAACTAATGGTGTGCACTGTAAGTAGCCTGTAATTAACACGTGAAAATTTCTCTTATAACTTTTCGTCTCAGCACAGTTCTGGGGTCATGTAATGTAACGGATAGAGAGCCTGCCTGGTAATCGATGGGTTTCTGTTTCAAATCATGTAATGCAGTGTTTTTCAACCTTTTTTGAGCCAAGGCACATTTTTTACATAAAAAAATCCTGTGTCACACCACCAACCAAAAGTGTTACTAATTAAGTGAAGTTAATAGGATAAGGTAATTTCTCACGGCACAGTGGTTGAAAATCACTGATGTAATGTAACGGATAGAGAGCCTGGCTGGTAATTGATGGGTTTCTGGTTCAAATCCAAGGTATACTTGCTGCTGAAAACACTACCGGGGACATTCTCAAAGGTTTGCAATTGCCGTGTTTTTAAAATTATTTTTCACCAGTCGATGGGGCTCTCGCTCTGAATATATCGCTCCCCACCAGTTTACAGACTTTAAGTTCATTACTCGTATTCCCACTTTGTCAAATTAATTATTGTCAATTGTACTTCATTGTATTTCTAGAAGAACCCATGTTTATACCTACATTGTAATCGTAAAATATACAATTGCATATATTTGTATACTACAGAAACCATACATTGTTAATTAAATAAAATTAATTATTAGCTTCCAAAGACTTAAATGTACACAAGAATTTCAGCAGATTTACGCAGAGCGTCACTTCAAGACGAAGCTTCGGTCCACGGGCCGTCTGCTCTTCAATCGCGAGTGCTGTCATGCTGCCTTACGAAGTTTCGAGGGCTGTGATGTCACCGTTTTTGTGTTGCCCATGCGCAGAAGTCATTAACACGTGAGAATTTCTTGTATATCTTTTATTCTCAGCACGGTTGTGCGGTCATGTAATGTAACGGATAGAGAGCCTGCCTGGTAATCGATGGGTTTCTGGTTCGAATCCAAGGTATACTTGCTGCTGAAAACACTACCGGGGACATTCTCAAAGGTTTGCAATTGCCGTGTTTTTAAAATTATTTTTCACCAGTCGATGGGCCTCTCGCTCTGAATATATCGCTCCCCACCAGTTCAGAGACTTTAAGTTCATTACTCGTATTCCCACTTTGCCAAATTAATTATTGTCAATTGTACTTCATTGTATTTCTAGAAGAACCCATTTTATACCTACATTGTAATCGTAAAATATACAATTGCATATATTTGTATACAGAAACCATAAGTTGTTAATTAAATAAAATTAATTATTAGCTTCCAAAGGCTAAAATGTACACAATAATTTCAGCAGATTTAAGCAGAGGTTTGCAATTGCCATGTTTTTAAAATAATTTTTCACCAGTCGATGGCGCTCTCGCTCTGAATATATCAATCCCCACCAGTTCAGAGACTTTAGCTCTGTACTGGTATTCCCACTTGACCAAATTAATTATTGTCAATTGTATTTCTAGAAGAACCCATGTTTATACCTACATTGTAATCGTAAAATATACCAAAAAAATTCAGAAATAAATTTTGAAAAACATTAGGGTTAGGGTTAAGGTTAGGGTTAGGGGCAGCCCTAATCCTCTGGGAGAAAAGGTTGGACTTCAGGTTGGAATGCGGGGCATCCTCGCACCGAGTGCGGAAAATGAACCCTTCGGGGCGGTTAGGGACCCGGCTCGATCATAGCATGGAACGCCGTTGCACCACACCCATGCATTGCCGATGTGGGCGCCTAACCGTGTGTCCAGTGACAGAAGTCGTACTTCCATACGGGGACTTTGAGGGTACATTTCGCAGAGGTCTTCGGGCTCCTGCGAGTGAACCGTAGGGTTCCCAGAGATGGGGCCGGTGTCCCTGCACTCAGGGCGGTGGTCCGGAGGCAACGAGCCCACCCCTAGAACCGTGGCCCAAAGGGGGGCTCCGCGGCACCCCCTGAATGTATGAGTTTTTTGGGTCTCGGGCCGGGGGACCCGGTATACGTTGGGCCCCTGCGAGAGAACCGTAGGGCCCCCAGAGATGGTGCTTAGGCCTTCTTTCCAAAGATCCCACCCCTGGGCCTGTGGTCCCAAAGCGGGCTATTTGTGCACGTCAAACGTGGCCGAAAGAAAAAAAGTCTGCCGTTTAAATTTCCAGCCGCTTCGTGAGGTCCACCTCCACTGGTTTCCGGTTGAACGCTTTTCTTTCAGCTTCAGCTCCGGAACGCGCGGTCCGATCAGGCCGAATTTGGTATCGACACGTTCAGGAGACTCTCCCAGAACGAAGTAGCCTATTCCTGAGTCTGTGTTCCGTTCGTGAGCCCGGCGATAAGCGAACAACTAGTCACCCCCCAGGGACTCTGAAGAAATTCTGAAAAAAACGGCTTTTTGAGCTCCAGCTCCGGAACGCGCTCGGCTCGGGGGTCCCGCTATAAGCAAAAACGTCTGCGGGTGACCAGTTGTCTGGAGCTCCTGAGCCGAGGCGCACAACAGAGCAGTGTGTCCGAAAAAGCGCGCTGCTTCCCGGCCCGAGTGGGGATGGTGGAGTCGATGAAAGCTCCAGGACAACTGGTCACCCGCGTGGACACTTAGAAAAAAGTGGGCACTTAGAAAAATAACGGAACTTAGCCAAAATTCTGAAAAAAACTGCTTTTTGAGCTCCAGCTCCGGAACTCGGATGTGCGACGCTCGGGGGTCCCGCTATAAGCGAAAACATCTGCGGGTGACCAGTTGTCTGGTCGAAAAACCTCGAAATTATTTCTAAGTCCCTCGCGGGTGACCAGTTGTCCCGAACAACTGGTCACCCGCATGTGGGCACTTAGAAAATTTCTGCAATATTTTGGGGAAAAAAGTGAGGTTCGCAAACCGGGATTTTCATTGCATTGCGAGTAATGGGCCGGGGTACAGGCGTATCTATAGGAGAGAGTTCTTTATGACCAGGAATGCATTTCCTGATTCATGCAGCCCACTTTTGAGCTCCAGGAGAAAACGATTTTCTCCCCTATGCCCAACTGGAGCTTATTATCCGAGGGGGAAAACCTCGCAGCGTAGCCCGGTTTTGAGCTCCATGAGAATGCGATTTTCTCCGTTATAACAAAGATGGAAGTCCCCATCTAAGAGGGGGAAACTTCTGAGCTCAGCCCGGTTTTGTGCACCCTGGCAAGGTACACTCGCTACACTGATTGACTGGGACCTTATATTCCGTTTTTGTTTTTTTCATTTGTTTCTGATTTTTTTCCCATTTTCTCCCAATTTAGTAGCCAATTGAATCCCTATTCTAATTAAATTCCCCCCATGTAGCAACCGCTAGAGAACCACCGCTATACAACCCTGTCAGCCGGTAGTAGGAAGGAGGGCGCCACGTCCTCTACAGGGCGCGACTCCTCGAGCTCCTGACCGTGATTCCAACTCGCCCAGGGCCTTCTGTGAGCAGCGATTCTCTCCGAGCCCCTCCCCCCACCCGGAAGCAGCTGCCAATTGCTGCTCCCACAGGGCACCGGCCATGCTCGGAAATGGCAGGTCTGGGGCGCGAAGCCCGATCCTCGGAGTACAACTGCACTGACTGAAAGTCAGCGCTCTTACCGTTGTACCACCGCGGTGGCCCTATATTCCGTTTTAACCGGCTGGAAGTCCCCTTAAACGGAGGGGGAATTTCGCAGGTCAGGCCGGTTTTGTGCACCCTGGCAAGGTGTACTCGCTACGCTGATTGACTGGAACCTTATACTCCGTTATAACCGGCTGGAAGTCCCCATCCATGGGGGGAGAGTTTGGCAGCTCAGGCCGGTTGTGTGCACCTTGGGGGGGGTGCACACTCGCTAGCTTGATGAAAGTATATCTCATACGCGCCCCTGTCAGGGCCCTTACGTGCCGGGTTCTCCCGGTTTATTGCGTGAGTGGTTCCTGGCTCCGCGCCTTGGGAGAACGGTCCCTCGCTACCCTGACGGACTCGATGTTTACACTCGCCATAGAACTTTATACTCCGTTATAACCGGCTGGAAGTCCCCTTACATGGAGGGGAGAGTTTGGCAGCTCAGGCCGGTTGTGTGCACCTTGAGGACAGTGCACACTCGCTCCCTTGACCGACTGGATGTCATAACCCGCCCTGTCAGGGCCCTCACGCGCCGGGCTTCCAGAGCGGTTCCTTTGTTCTTTGTGGGGCGGGCAATAGCCCGCATTGGCCGGCCCACCGTGACAGTGCGTTGGCCGGCCTGCCGGCCCCCGCCTTTGCCCCCGCCGAGCCCAAGTGAGACCGAGACGCCCCGCGAACCTTCCGAAGCGGCCCGACCACAGCCCTGCGGGGCGGGGTGAGGGAAGGATGGGCGAGCAGCAGGTTCAGGGTTTTGCAGGCCCCTGGACCACGCGCTGCTTCGCCTTGCCCGACCCGGTAAGCCCCGTTCCCCCAGGCGGGAAACAACATTTGCTGTGCTCCTACTCCTCCCATCTCGTGCCCAGGGCCGCCTCCCTCCCTACCTCAGGGGCCCCGGGCGGGCTACCACCCCCTTGGGCTGGAGCACAATTCCGCCCGATCTATACTCTCTCTCAAGGGCGGCGACCTGGTTGATCCTGCCAGTAAGCCTATGCTTGTCTCAGTGAAACTGCAAAATGGCTCATTAAATCAGTTCATGGTTCCTTTGAAAGCATGAGTCTGCCACCTTGCAAACTGTGCTATTAGCGCTAATGCTAACATCACACACTGTCCCTCAGCATAAAAATCTGACTTTCAAACAGTGCTGTTAGCGCTAATGCTAACATCACAAACCATCACTCAGCATGAAAATAAGTCTTGCAGACAGTGCTCTTAGCGCGAATGATAATATCACAAACTTTTACTCAGCATGAAAATTAGCCTTGCAGTCAGTGCTGTTAGCGAGAATGCTAACATCACACACCGTAACTCAGCATGGAATTTTTTTTTGCAGACAGTGCTGTTAGCGCTAATGCTAACATCACACACTGTCCCTCAGCATAAAAATCTGACTTTCAAACAGTGCTGTTAGCGCTAATGCTAACATCACAAACCATCACTCAGCATGAAAATAAGTCTTGCAGACAGTGCTCTTAGCGCGAATGATAATATCACAAACTTTTACTCAGCATGAAAATTAGCCTTGCAGTCAGTGCTGTTAGCGAGAATGCTAACATCACACACCGTAACTCAGCATGGAATTTTTTTTTGCAGACAGTGCTGTTAGCGCTAATGCTAACATCACACACCATCACGTAGCATGGAACTCAAACTTGCAGACAGTGCTGTTAGCAATAATGCTAACATTACACACAGTAACTCAGCATGGAAATCAGATTTTTAGACAGTGCTGTTGGGGCTAATGCTAACATAAGACACCTTTACTCAGCATGAAAATTAGCCTTGCAGACAGTGATGTTAGCGCTAATGCTAACATCACACACCATCAGTCAGCATGGCAATTAGCCTGGGAGACAGTGCTGTTTGCACAAATGCTAACATCACATACCAACAGTCAGCATGGAAATTAGCCTTGCAGAGAGTGCTGTTAACGCTAATGCTAACATAAAAAACTATCACTCAGCATAAAAATCAGCCTTTCAGACAGAGCTGTTAGCACTAATGCTAAAATCACACACCGTCACTCAGCATGTAAATCAGACTTGCAGACAGTGCTGTTAGCGCTAATGCTAACATCACACACCATATCTCAGCATGTAAATATGACTTGCAGACAGTGCTGTAAGCACTAATGCTAACATAACACACCATCACTCAGCATGTAAATAAGACTTTCAGACAGTGCTGTCATAACTAATGCTAACATCACACACCATCAGTCAGCATGGAAATCAGCCTTGCAGACAGTGCTGTTAGCGTTAATGCTAACATCACACACCATCAGTCAGCATGTAAATCAAACTTGCAGACAGTGCTTTTAGCGCTAATGCGAACATCACACACCGTCACTCAGCATGGAAATCAGCCTTGCAAACGGTGCTATTAGCGCTAATGCTAACATCATACACCGTCCCTCAGCATAAAAATCTGACATTCAAACAGTGCTGTTAGCGCTAATGCTAACATCACACACCATCACTCAGCATGGAAATAAATCTTGCAGACAGTGCTGTTACCACTAATGCTAACATCACTAAACATCACTCAGCATAAAAATCAGCCTTGCAGAAAGTGCCGTTAGCGCTAATGTTAACATCACACACCATCACTCATCATGTAAATTAAACTTGCAGACAATGTTTTTAGCGCTAATGCTAACATCACTCTCTATCACTCAGCATAAAATGTAACCGTGCAAATAGCGCTGTTAGTGCTAATGCTCACATCACACACCGTCACTCAGCATGGAAATCAGCCTTTCAAACGGTGCTGTTAGCGCTAATGCTAACATGACACACCGTCACTCAGCATAAAAATCAGCCTTGCAGAATGTGCTGTTATCGCTAATGCTAACATCACGCAACGTCACTCAGTGTGGAAATTAGTTTTGCAGACAGTGCTGTTAGCACGAATGCTAACATCACACACCATCCCTCAGCATTTAAATCAAACTTGCAAACGGTGCTGTTAGCGCTAATGCTTTCATCACATACCATCACTCAGCATAAAAATCATCCTTGCAGACAGTGCGGATAATGCTAATTCTAACATCACACACCGTCACTCAGCATGGAAATCAGACTTACAGACAGTGCTGTTAGAACTAATGCTAACATCACACACCATCAGACAGCATGAAAATCAGCCTTGCAGACAGTGCTGTTAGTGCTAATGCTAACATCACATTCTATCACTCAGCATAAAATGTAACCTTGCAAACAGCGCTGTTAGTGCTAATGTTAACTTCACACACCGTAACTCAGCATGGAATTTTTTTTGCAGACAGTGCTGTTAGCACTAATGCTAACATCACAAACCGTAACGCAGCATGGAAATCAAACTTGCCGACAGTGCTGTTAGCACTAATGCTAACATCACAAACCGTAACTCAGCATAAAAATTCAATTTTCAGATAGTGCTTTTGGCGCTAATACTAACATCACAAACTTTTACTCAGCATGAAAATTTGCCTTGCAGAAAGTGCTTTTAGCAAACAATGCTAACATCACAAACCGTAACTCAGCATAAAAATTCAATTTTCAGACAGTGCTTTTGGCACTAATGCTAACATCACAAACTTTTACTCAGCATGAAAATTAGCCTTGCAGAAAGTGCTTTTAGCAAACAATGCTAACATCACACACCGTAACTCAGCATGGAATTTTTTTTTGCAGACAATGCTGTTCGCGCTAAAGCTAACATCACATACCGTCACTCAGGATAAAAATCAGCCTTGCAGACGGTGCTGTTAGCACCAATGCTAACTTCACACATCGAAACTACGCATGGAAACTTTTTTGCAGACAGTGCTGTTAGCACTAATGCTAACATCACACACTGTCACGCAGCATGGAAATCAAACTTGCCGACAGTGCTGTTAGCATTAGTGCATAACTCTAATCACAAACCAGAACTCAGCATAAAAATTACATTTTCAGACAGTGCTTTTGGCGCTAATGCTAACATCACAAACTTTTACTCAGCCTTGCAGATGGTGCTGTTAGCACCAGTGCTAACTTCACACACCGTAACTCAGCATGGAAAAATTTTTGCAGACAGTGCTGTTAGCACTAATTCTAAGATCACACACGTGCATGCAGCATGGAATTTTTTTTGCAGACAGTGCTTTTAGCACTAATGCTAACATTACACATGGTAACTCAGCATGGAAATCAGATTTTCAGACAGTGCTGTTGGCACTAATGCTAACATCAGACACCTTTAGTCAGCATAAAAATTAGCCTTGCAGACAGTGATGTTAACATCACACACCATCAGTCAGCATGGCAAATAGCCTGGCAGACAGTGCTGTTTGCACTAATGCTAACATCACACCATCAGTCAGCATGGAAATTAGTATTGCAGACAGTGCTGTTAGTGCTAATGCTAACATTACTCACCGTCACTCAGCATAAAAATCTGCCTTGCGACGTTGCTGTTAGCGCTAATGCTTTCATCAAACTCCATCACTCAGCATGGAAATAAGACTTTCAGACAGTGCCCTTAGAACTAATGCTAACATCACACACCATCAATCAGCATAAAAATCAGCCTTGCAGACAGTGCTGTTTGTGCTAATGCTAACATCACACACCATAATTCAGCATGGAAATAAGTCTTGCAGACAGTGCTGTTAGCACTAATGCTACCATCACTAAACATTACTCAGCATAAAAATCAGCCCTGCAGAAAGTGCTGTTAGCACTAATGCTAACATCACACACAATCAATTAGCATGAAAATCAGCCTTGCACACAGTGCTGTTTGCATTAATGCTAACATAACATACCATCACTCAGCATAAAAATCAGCCTTGCGACGGTGCTGTTAGCGCTAATCCTAACACCAGAAACTGTCACTCAGCATGGAAATCATACTTGCAGACAGTGTTGTTAGCGCTAATGTTAACATCACACACCGTCAGCATGTAAATCAGACTTGCAAACTGTGCTTTTAGCACTAATGCTAACAAAACACACCATCACTCAGCAGGTAAATCAGCCTTGCAATGATGCTGTTAGCGCTAATGCTAACATCACAAACCATCACTCAGGATGGGATTCAGCCTTGCAGACAGTGCTCTTAGCGCTAATGATAACATCACACACCGTCACTCAAAATGAAAATTTGCCTTGCAGACAGTGTTGTTAGCAGTAATGCTAACATCACAATCTTTTACTCAGCATGAAAATTAGCCTTGCAGTCAGTGCTGTTCGCGAGAATGCTAACATCACACACCGTTTTTTTTTCAGACAGTGCTGTTAGTGCTAATGCTAACATCACACACCATCACGTAGCATGGAACTCAAACTTGCAGACAGTGCTGTTAGCAATAATGCTAACATTACACACCATAATTCAGCATGGAAATCAGATTTTTAGACAGTGCTGTTTGCGCTAATGCAAACATAAGACACCTTTACTCAGCATGAAAATTAGCCTTGCAGACAGTGATGTTAGCGCTAATGCTAACATCACACACCATCAGTCAGCATGGCAATTAGCCTGGCTGACAGTGCTGACAGCAACTGACAAGAAGTTGTGTAAGTCGCTCTGGATAAGAGCGTCTGCTAAATGCCTATAATGTAATGTAATGTAATGCTGTTAGCACAAATGCTAAAATCACACACCGTCACTCAGCATGTAAATCAGACTTGCAGACAGTGCTGTTAGCGCTAATGTGATATTTATAAGACTAAAGTAACAACTTTATATGTGACCAGGGTAAATTGTAGTCAAAATCCAATCCAGGATTTGTTTATTTATTATTATTATTATTATTGTGAAAAACCTACCATATTTTTGATTTGCAACATAGTACATTATGTTGTTCTTATTTTACAATCTCATTTGTTGTGGCTGAATGGTAGGATAAGTCATATCATGTATTGTAGCATTAGTATTTATATATAACTTAGCTATGCATTACCCTATATTGAGCACACCAGCATCAATGGGCCATAATATGGACAAACAAAGCATTGTATTCATTTTTGGATATGGTTGGATCGGTTTCTGGACCCCTATATATCTCACTGCCCCATTCTTTTGAAAAAGATGGAAATTCCTTTATGTACTGAATGCAAACATGTTTTCTCTGAGTCAGAATACTTTATGTGTTGATAGAAACTGATTACCTCCTGATTTACTGTAATGCACATTTTATCCATTTTGGATACATTTGGAGACACTAAGGGACACCAATATACACTCTTTACAAACTACCTTGTAGAACCTGAGTAGTTTTACATATCCCCCAAAAAAGTTTTACACATGTGGTCAAGAGGTGTGTGGACCAGGAAATGTAAAGTATGACCTGTTGTATCTTTGCCTTTCAAAGGTGCACTTTAAAGTAAGAATTACAACTTCAATTTAACATTTTTTTCCATACATTTTTACAAGTATTTTGTGCATTTACAGCCCATAATGTATATAAATATTTTGTAAACAAATAATTTTAAACAATGACATTCAATGGTACAGGGATCTTCTTCAATTTAAGCCATTACACATGTGTGTGTGATGTGCACATCTGGGGTTATTAGGCTTTAAACAGAACAGTGCAAAACAGGTGAAAATTGGCCCAATTTAGCTTCTGCACAAAGAGGTGAATGATGTTGCATGGTC
>JAKUDI010000369.1:0-25000 GCA_022702515.1 Ilyophis sp. 1 JC-2022
TATCTCGCAACAATTGGCTACTTGGCCACAAGCAGCCAAGTGCATTTGTTTACGTTGTCGAGATTTACCTCAGGAAAGCAAATAACTAGCCTAGCTAAATGACAATGTCATCTTCAGACAATAGGAGGAGCCTGCCACCAAAAAAGCGCCAGGTAAAGATCTCATCTTACTTCCACGTAAATGTAAACAAAATTGGGGAAGATGGTGACAGTGGGAGTCGTATTGTTGTTAGTGAAACCACTTATAATACAGAAAACAACGCATATGATACAGGTGCACCCAAGCTGCCAAAACACTAGTCTGTGTGGAACCCGGCCTAGCTTGAGGACCGTCCCTACAAACCATGGATCTGTGGAACAAGCCAAGGAAATCAACTAACTCAAAACTAAAGTTTGTGATCTTCGTTAGATAATGAAGCTCCTAAAAATCCCAATCACAGAGCAGCATTTAAACAATGCTATTTTAGCCAGCTTGTTGAACATAACATTAAACTGAAAGAATATTTTATCCTCTCTTCTCACATCCTTTTCCAGTCTCTTATTTTCTTGGATGTCTCTGGTATTTTGAAGCACTCTTATTGATGAAGCCAAATGACATTTACAATTTAAATAATACAATTATGACCACTTTTGTAGGGATGATCTGCCACTTTGCCACTTGCGTAGGCAACACAAGCAGGCAGTGAAGAGAGGCAGGGCAGAAAGACGTTTTATTGAGGTGCCTAATCTGTACACAGTGTAAAAAAATGTAAACCACAGAAAAATGGGAGTAACACATGTTGCGTCAGGCCAGGCGCTAGGCACAATCTGTCTGGGGGGGGGGGGGCAAACTAAAGAGTCCGCAATCACAGCAGCAGCCATCCACCCGTCCCCCACCCCACCCGTGAAACCTTGATCGCTAGCACACAATCCCCCCAATCCGGTCACAGGTCACAAGATCTCTCTACCCCGCCTATAAAAAAACACTGAAAGTTTTATGTCATTTTCATTTTTATATATTTTTTTTAATTAACACATCTTTGTGCCCCCAAGTAATCACAAGTTAACAAAGTGCTTATTTTATCAGTTTGACTAAGTAAAGGAGAGATCCGAGTATCAACGGAAGGTTTCCAAAAGCACACAACTTCAGTGGTGCACGTGTCAAAGGAAGGGAGCTAGCAAGAGAAATGATGTAACATTATAACAGTACTCATGACACAGTTGGGAACAAGACCAAACATAAACCAGTCATAATTAACAAGATAATGCTTGATGTGGGGTATATTCAAGCACAAGCGCATGCATGAGAACAGCACCTTGGCAGATGTGTTCAGACTCCCATTCCAAACCACATTATCTTTAGACATTTTAGGCTGTCCTCCACACATTCTCCCAAGAACAGCCACATGCTATCAAATCAATCAATTACAATGTTTAATACCGGACAACGTAAATTACTTTTAGTAATTAACAGGGGTGGGAAATAAAGTTCTGACCCTCCCACAGCTAAGGTTGGATTTGAGCTGGCAGCTCCCCAACTAACACGCCGTTTGCAAAGGCGGCAGGGAAAAACCCCCTGCATTTTACTTGCATTAGGGCAAAACCTTGAGTAAACTAGACAAATGGGGAACAGCTCTCCACTAACCCCAGACTCAAGCCTCCCATCTATGCGCATCAGCGTCAGGCCCAGCCAGTGCCAGGCTCAGCGGAGTGAGCACATCTGGCACGTAACCTTCGGGACCTTATCCTTGGGGAAGCCTTCACACTGCAGGCATCCTGTTCTCATTAGGTTTACCAAGGCAGAAATGTGCGTGTATACATTACATATGTCAGGTGTGAGAAGCATATGCATGGATATATTGAGATGAAAAAAAGAAAAAGAAAATGAGGAGGTGATGTATAGCTATGTGTGATGTGCATGTAGTCCCAGTACATATTTGAGTGATCAAATTGCAGTAAATTAATAGTGGTGGTATATACCGCATACCTGCCACTTCACTTCTCACACCAGTTAGGCAAATACTCTTTGCTTACGATACCTATAGGATGATATTTCGGGTACAAAGCTAGCAACTCAGATTTATCTACCAACTTGCTCGTTTGATGTTGGCAAGTGATCGTACTTCACCAGTATGGTGTTTTCAGATAATTTCATAGCATATTTCTCACACAGTAGCATCTATGGGTAGGGCATATTTTCTTTTAAATAAAAATTATAAGAATAATTAAAATAACAACAGTGAAAAGGAGCAGGCGTGCAACATTCTGCACGTTTTAGTCAATGCTGCCCCGCTCTGAAACCATATGTTTCCGTGATGTCAGTGCATTACTCTTCAAATTTTTTTAATTAAAAACAGCAACAACTGCTAAATGCAATAGTGTCCTTATTAAACTCTGCATATATAGTATTATCAGGAGATCCAAATCCAGGGCTTCACATAACCAGAACAAAGGCAGTAGTACTAATAAACACACTTCAGCAATAAAGCGTAATGAGAAAAGGCTCACAGCAGAAGCATGTGGGCTGATGGGTTGTAATCTGCTTTTATGCCATCCAGGAGATGCATTAGATGTAATAACGTCTTAACTTATAAATGATGTGCATCGGCCACCTCAGCCTGTACATCAGGAAGCCGATGAACAGCATTAACACCCATAACACCCAGCTGGGACAAAAATGCAATGCTCCTTGGGGTTCCTGCATTTCCCACAGTGCAGGGTGGCACTCATTTCCCCAAGATGAGGAAAGGCAACCCGGCCTCACACAGTGAGTCACTGGCTCACTTTCCACTTTCTCACTGACAGAGTCAGTCCAACAAACACTAAGTCAACATCCTGATTTGCTGATCTGCCTTCAAAGCTGTCGGCCAACACAGAACCAATCCGATAGGCTGCTCCCAAGCCTCTCTGCACTCAGTCACCAAAATGCAGCAACACAACTGAAGCCAATCACCGCCTTTAAGGCCACATTAAATTAACTTTGTTCTGACAATATTGAGACTATAAATCCAACATACTGTGATGAGCATCCGACTTCACCAAACACGAGTAATGCCACAGCTGTAGTTCCTGAATATCGGTTACAATTTGCACTGCCAAGTTGTGCATTTTCACTCAGTTTTTAAAATGAAAACATAATTTGATTGATAACCTTTTTGTACCATTTCTGCCAAGATTAAATAATTAAGACTAGATCTTATAATGACCCATGTAAAATAATTTGATCTTGGATTTCAGGATCTTTACAATGCCATGCCTGAGGTATAGGTGTAATATTTGTACAAGATGTAAAAGTCCATTTGAAAGATCCAGGAAACAGTGTTGACAGACTGGGAGATTTACCCCTAAATGTAGGGGATTTTCAAAGTTGTAGAGTAAAAATGTATAGGAGTTGATTGAAGATGGGGGGGTTTGGAGAGGGGGGTTCATTCAGGCATCTGGCAACATTGCCAGGGAACTGAAGACATCTGTGGTGTCAGTAGGTCAGCCAAATTAACATGAGCGAAAAAGATTAGGCATTAAGTTAGTGATGACAAAAATAAATGCCAACATCAAGAGTACTAAACTTAACACTTCTCTGGTGAGTTTCACCAACAGTCGGAACCTGGAAAGCATTCTCAAACCTGAGTTTACAGTCACCTAATGAACATGGACATATAAATATGCAGGGATTGGGACTAAAAGGACACTGCAGACAACACGTATAAACTAAGATAAAAAGATTGATTATTAAAATAAATACAAGTTGCTACGATAGTTATGCACATCTCAGAAATAACAAAACCCTTGAAATACCACGAAGTTACACTGCAAAACGACTCAATGTAAAATGGAAGGACATATGTTGATGGGAATGTAGGAAGCCAACAAACTTATGGACATGGTCAAAACAACGTATTCCTGCTAGTCAAGTGTGGTCAGTGTTGCCGGAGTAGTCAGTGTTGCCGGAGTAGTGAGGGGGCGGTTGGTCACGAACTATGATCTCCCGCGCCACAAGCAATTAGCTACACATCTAGCTAACTAGCTAAGCATATTAGCTAACGTTAAGTTACTCAAGCATAGCTCTTCATTGATACCTATCCAATCAAGCAAAATTGTATAGCTGACCTTATAGCTGTGCTTTCTAGCTTAGCTAACTCGCAACAGAACATTTTAACTCGCTAGTTCTATTCATTAAAATCCGTAACAATGCCAACACGAGTGACATTTAAAACAAAGTTAGTTGCAACAATTTACATTATCGTGTAACTGGCACGCTAGATATAAAACGTTAGCCGCACATGCAGTACAAAGCCTGACAGTTATCTTACCTAACGTTAGCTAGCTAACGTTACCTATTATTGTTGGCCTACTCAACCACGAAGCGTTTTGCCAAACAACTAGCCACCGAGCTAGCTGGTACTAGCTTTCTAGATTTGTCACTGGCAACGTAGCCTAATGAGTTTAGCGTGATTTTTACCAAGCTAGCTAACCTACTGCAGGGAAATTGGAGACGGCTTGCTGGTTAACTATTAGCTAGCTATTCATAAATACGAACGCAAGAAGGCTAGAAAGCTGTCGACGTTGGCGCTAGCTAGGTTGTAATAAACAACGTCCAAACTACGTTAACGTGCGCTACAGATTAACGTGCCGTTAGCTAGCTCTCCAGTTAATGTTTTGGAACCAACACACCAACAGTTACCAAAATAACGTTAACTAGTCGATTTGCAGTTTGACACGCCATCAGATTGGTAGCTGGTGAGCTGACTAGGTTGCTATTTTCCCGCATATATCAAAGCTAGCAAGTTAGCCATTTGGTCAACCAATACCTAACCAATAATAAATGTAACAAATTAAACTTGGCTCGTCACCATCAGTCCAAAAATGGTCATTTAAACACAGAGATAAAAATATAGCTAGCTAAACAGCCTCGCTATCTTTGGATTCTGGGTCACAGTTAGCTAATAATAGCTAGCTAACTATTTAGTTAGCTCGCTAGCCCGTGTCAGTGCGTTTAATGGTCCTGTACAAGCTTAAGAAAAAAGGGGAAAAACGGAAAAGTAGCTTGATAAAGCAGCTAGTTCGTCAACAACAACTGGCCGCAAGGGCTCAAATTAAAGCCACACGCTTTGTCGGTGATCATGTTTGCGAGAATTTTGCGTCATTCGGCCAGCTAGTGGCCCACAGCCACCAAGTCACAAACAAGTAACGTTAGATAGCTGGCTCGGTAGCTAGACACGTAGCAAGCGTTTAACATCCAGCAACACATAACATGGCTAGCTTGTGCTAGCTAACCAGCAATGCAGGTCGTTGTTATCCGACTGGCTAGCTCACTAGCAAAATGATGATAGCCAAGTTATTCTTAAGCTCCATTGCGCAACAGCCCGTCACTATCAAATCATAAGATAAACTACACCCAGCTTCCAGATATGTGTGCTTTACGAAACTAGCTACTAAAGTATTTGAAAACACAGTAGATAAATGTATGTAAACGGCATTGTCTGCACGTCAGCCAAAATTAAGGCCCTCTATCTGTCTAGACCAAAAGCACCAGGACACAGCCAACTAGCTAGCTAAGTTAGCGGTAGCTAGTTAGCTCCACACGGGCCTGTATTTAGACTCGCTATTTATTTGTAAGAAAACATATGGCGGTTTATCTTGGAGTCATCGTGGTTTATTTGGCTTTTCTTTCGTAACACAGATGTATAAATGGGCCGATTTTCCAATCACAAGCAACAGAAAGGCCGAAGTGAAAGGGGTGAAAATGGCAAGTCTACACTTACCTAGCTTTACTTTCTACGCCATCTTGGATCCACTTGTCAGCCTTCAGCAAAGAATCACGGGATACACTATTTCTGCTCCAGTTAAGCTAGCGTACAGATTGCTTCGATTTGTGCTTGCAACTAACCATTAGCTAACTTCAATTAACTTCACAAACAGAAAATGATTACTTATGGTTATATGAATAACTACTCAAGCTCAAAACGTTAAAATAGTAACGTTAATATAACTTTAAATGAAATTATATAACAGTCCTGCAATAAACAAAACAATGTCAGTCGTAGTTGTAAAATATCTAACGTTAGATAGCTAGCCATATTGCTACGCTGTTGTAGCGAAACGTCTAAAACTTTGTAAACTCGATTCGAATCATGTCTCAGGTAGTTATACTTAGCTAAATGTAAAAAAAAAAATTGCAAAATACAAAACCGTTATTTTTTCATAGGTTATATTGGAGGGACGGGATATATCAGTAGCCTTGCTTGGGATACAAATGTCACTGTTGCCACAGATTTCCACGTACAAGTTCAGCAACTGCCATTTCGAAACTTTGGTGCAGTTTTTTCTTCCATTAGTGTTCATTTTGACAAACAAAAACGCTGATTATGTGCACTTGAATAAATATGTGACCAGCTAGATGTAACTGTAAAAATATAAATGGAGTTTAAAATAATTGCAATTTTCCTATTCCAATATATTCAAATAATTTTATTCGATTTAGATTTTTTTTACCCCGTTTAAATGGTGATATAAATTCAAATGGCCTGATAACAAGTGCAGTTAAACTTAAGCACAGTAATAAAGTGACTAGATGAAAGGGATTTCATATTGATTTCACTGCTTGTACAGCCATTGACATTTTGAAGGCATAATGTGTGTCATTCCAATGCCTCATCACCCTTTAAGTACTTATATCCCCTCACTTGCAGATCTAAAACAATTAGACAATTTTCTATTTTAAAGCTGCTTGGAGATATTCTTAGTGTTCATCACTCCATTCACGAGAATACAAAACAAACATTAATTAAAAAACCTGCAACTAAAAGGACCATGTGATTATTTCAAGTGAGTTTAGATTCATTGCCTCAACTACAGAACCGAGAATATTCCCTTGCCATCTGTTTTAGAAAGACATACACAGTGGCGTAGAATTAGTCTCCACTTCAAGTGAACTGAGAAAAGCACACCTTGTTTTAGCAAAAGTGGCAACATTTTGGAGAACCGCCATCTGGACGAACATGGTGCAAGTTAAAACACACACCTGTTAAAAAAGGGGAGGGAGTGCATTTCATAACATCAAATATTTAAAGTGACTTCTCATGTTCCTTGGTTCATCAAAATACAATGGCAATCTGTCAGAGAAAGATGATTTAATGTTTGTTGGAAGTAAATAAAAATGTAAAAAAACATCAAGATTATAGCAATGTTTTAATACAGCATATATTGCCAACTTTATGTATATCATAATCCCTTATAACAGTTAAATGTAAAACATTGACAGAACACAACAGAAAACTTATGACTCCATCTGTAACCAACAACCACTCTAGACCACTAGCACAATATGCCAAATATTCAAGGGATCATTCTAAATATGGGAGCAGTCAGTTCAAACATTATAAATGTAAATGTTTGCCACATTGCATGAAACTGTTAGAGGAAGAGATAGTATAATTATACAGAAGAAAATCTATAATCATTCTACCATCTTTTCCAAAATAGCATTTGTTGAAAATCAAATAGAAATGAGCTGATCATAACTGCTCACGAGAGCACGGTACGGCAGCGATCACTTCCCATTAAACAGGATGGTTGTGGGCGGATTTACACTTTCTCTAGGCATTGCCTGTGTAATCCAACATTTCAACAAAAAGAACAGGACTCCCCAATGTTTATTACTGAAGATTGTGTATCATCTCTTCTTTGGCAATCAGGTGGGTGGTTTTGTTGACCAGCGACATGAGTGAGTTCAGTTTTTGGGACCAGTCATTCAACAGATCATTGGGGTCCTTTGGCCTCTGGAAGTTGATGATGCCAGCTAACCGGTCCACCTTGGCATAAATGGTCTTGTTGACTACCAGGCTGGAGAGGAACTCCTCAGATTCCTGGAAAAGCAATTTTTTAAAATGTTTTCCCCCCCGCATACCATAAATTGTATTATGCACTATATACAATGACCGCACAGTAGAGAAACGGTATAGAAATAAAAAACATTCACAATGGAATTCCCCATTATTTATCAACTGCTGGCAAATAACAAAAAAATACAGTACAGCTGGTGAGGAACTCCTGTAGACATACGTTGAACAAAATTCACTTTGCTTACATCAATAGACAGATCGAGGAGTCCAGCCATCCTTTTCATTGTGATCCTTGTGTAATACTTGGCCATTATTCTGATGTTCTAGAGCAGGAAAGAAAAATATCAATGTTGTTAACCAGTCATCAGTATTTTATAACCCGTGTATCAAAGGAAGTGAATCCACAGGCCATTTGTTGACTTATCCCACACATGACAAATGCCTTGAGCATACTTACATGTTCCACCACTCTGTTTTTCAAGTCTTTCCACCGCTTCTCACCCTCCTCGGTGCAAGAGAAGACATCGGTTGCTGGGCTGTCTGGGGAACCTTCCCTCAACTCCTTCCCATAATCCTCCACCAGAGAGGCCCAGCGCATCAATTCCATGGTGGTGAACTGCTTCAAGAGATCTCTGCAGGAGAAGTGGGGGCAATTTTTCCATCGTTTGGCATTTGCTGACGAATATCATTGCCTTGCCAAAGATATACTGGAGGCCAAAGCACTTACAAATAATGTACTTCCCAAAGACTATGCAGACGACAAAAGGATATGTTCCAGTACTGGACCACAGAGGTTTCTCAATAAGTAACTGTGGTGAATAACAGATTCATAATTTCCATTAAAAAAAAAAAATCAGCATGGGTGTGAGATATTTTTGTTGTCCAAGTGTATACTTACTTGTATTTGGGAATTTCTTCCAATTTCTTATCAGCATTGATTCTGTGCACCAGGTCAGACTGCTCATTATCATATGGGGCTAAAATCACATACAGGACAACACTCTTCAAAGCCTAAAATCAAAAGAGAAAACATTCCACCTATCAATGTGTAGACATGCAGATTATCAACAAGACACGATTACATAATAGTAAGTCTTAATTTGCAAGCTTTTAAATTAGAAACATGTGCTGAAAACATCTTTTCCATCTTTTAATTCACTAATCACCTCTGAGAAATCAGATGCAGGAGAAGAATGGTCAATATTACATTGCCAACATAACTAGATAGTAAGACAGATATTCCATTTGGAGATTTGCGTAGTTTGTTTCTCATTCCTTCCTTTTTATCAGCATACCCAAGGATTTAGAATGCAAGCTTTCACAGAAAAAGTGCAACAACCAAAACTGTACAGTAGTTAACTCATTCATTGCCGCCAGCGACATGACTCAACAAAGATACGAACGGTCTAAAGTGCCGAGGGTGACTAACGTCGACCAGAGCTGTCTTATCACTGCCGGTAAAGAATTTCAGATTAGTGTTCAACAATTACAAATTTAAACTGAGGTTCTTTTATCGCCTTTTACCTGGATGTGCGCTTTTTTTTTAATATACATAATCTAGAATAACAGACCTAATAACAGAATAACAGATCTAAACCAACATCGGGGTGTGGGAATAACACATCTCAGTCAATTTGTAGGCGACCAACATGTTTCTGAGCCACGTTTTTTTGCCTTTGGATAACTTTTTTTTCTGTTGAAATGGTTGATACAAAATAACAAATTTTTACATATCATTTTAACAATGATTATGTTTATTGTTCATTTTTACACATCCATAGATATGCAAGAGATAATTTTTATGGAAAACTGTTTTCACTATTATACATCACAAATGTAAGAGTCCTGTTAAACAAACTGAAAAGTACTGAAAATAAATTTATATTACCATCAATATTCGTTGACGTTGCTCTAATAGTGAACCAGCAGGTGTGCCATCTAGTGCCATCTATCCTCATTAACAAATAATTCTGTTCAATAGGTAAAATAACTTGTTTTATTAGAAGTTTGCACATTGACAGAATCAATCTAAAAATTTTGAAAGTCAGCAGCTCAGGCACCGCTGAGGCTTTGGCCATGACCGAATTTGATCCCCGTTCCTTGCCCCCTGTCTACCATGTGCCCTGTCCCCTCACTTTTCAAGCAGTGTGCAAAAGAAATCCTGTAAAATTCTTTCCAAAATAGTGAGGAAGTAGTACGTAATATTTTTTTTATTGAATATCAATCAGTTTACATATGACGATGGTTACCAAGTGTAGATTATGAATGAAGATAGAATTAACAAAAATAAAGAGTAGTTAGTAATATGGCCCGCTCTTGTACTACAAGTTGTAGTTATTTCTTCCGGTTTACTTCCTGAAATTGTTGGATGAGTGCACAGTTCTGTGGACGAGTGTGCTGCTGAATCCCCTCAACAAAACCCAAGAAATAAGGGTATCATCCTTGGATTTTAAGTGCCCCCATTTGTTGTCGTTTTTTTATTTTTTATAATTTGTTTCTGATTTTTTCCCCGTTTTTCTCCAAATTTAGTAGCCAATTGAACCCCTATTCTAATTCAATTCCCCCCGTGTAGCAACCGCTAGAGAATCACTGCTGCACAACCTCCGTCAACCGGCGGTAGAGCGAAGGTAGCCACGCTACCAGAGCGCGACTCCTTCCGAGCCTGACCGTGATTCCAACCCGCCCGTGACTCAAATATGCGCCCCAAAGGGGTTCAGGGATCATATTCGGTCACAAAAAATAATGAGTTAATGAGTTAAGGGCTCCTGAGTGGCTTGGATATTAAAAGGCACATGCAACGAGTGCAGACTGCGGCACGTGATCGGTGCTAGTTCTCCTTGTATTGGAGGAACATGTATGCTTAATGCTATGCACTGCAGATGGCACAGCAGCATTTGCCAATTCCAATCAGATTGAGGTGTTATGACTTAAAAATGTCTGAATGGTCTTCGCTAGCTAGCCTCCCGAGTCAAGCACAGACCAGTCAGAATCACAGCGTGTCTCTCAAAGTTTGCAGATTCATATCAGGCATGAGAAATGATGCCAAAATGCTCTCAAAAACACCAAACATCAGTTATGACCATTACAAAAAATAAAATAAGACTGCATGCAATAAAATTTTATAAACCATGCAGGGCTGTCCACCTTCTGCATACCTGAATCAAAAATTGGCTTCAAATGTATTTATGAGGTTCCAAGCTTTTATAAGCACACACCGAAACTCAGTCTTACCTGCTGCCATTTTCCATTGTCCTCCAGGATGCAGGGAGTATCATAAATCGCACGATAGTGTTTGCATATGGAGAGGTAAGAGCCCTCGTGCTGATCCACTTCAATCATCAATTTGTAATACTTCAGCTTTGACTCCTAAAACAGAGATGAAACTATGATGGCGAAATCCAATGGAAAAACAGACATTTGGATCATCAACAATAGAAAATTAAGGGATTCGGTAGGTAAAACAAAGGCAAACAAACACCTATCAAAAAAAACAAGGGCTTCAATCAAATATGTGGCAAGAAATATTTAGAATTCCGTTCTTTCCAACAAAATTTACAATGAGCTTACAGCTCATTTATCAATCATGGGTGTAGCTCACTGAAGCAAAGAAAGTAGCGTTTTGTCGCTCCTTTGATAACTCGCAACTTTAAACGGACCCAACAGGCAATTATAGATGGAGGGGTGCATGTCCAGTTTCATCAGTGGAAAGTGCAATGGAAAACTTTATGTTGAATGTTCAATTTTACATGAGTTATAACGAAGACATTGTAATGTATAATAAGGTTGAAAATGCGTAATTGCTTATGCTACTTACGGGTTCATACCCTGTTCAGTCTAACGCTGATGTTTTCATCTCTGAGGTTTTACTGTACTTATCAAATCGATGACAGGAACCACACAATGAATGGGTCCCGTTTGGAAAGGCACTCAAGTTGAGAGGGTGTATCTCAAATACCGAAAAGGGTTTCATTTCAATCCATTTCAAAAGGAAGATGAGGAGTCAATTCATGTACATAGAGCAATAACCACAAGGAACGGAAAGATTTTGAAAAGCATATTTTACAAACACCGCCTCAGCATCCTCACCTCTGTGCCCTCCTCTTGAAAAAACTTTGTGCTGATTTTCTTGCTTATGATCTGAGTGCGGATGTAGTCCTTCACAGCAATGCACAGCCTCATCTGCTCCAGAATGAACTCCACCTTCTCCTTCTTCTCCATGGAGCCGTACGTTTCAACCTACCAGAGGACAGGTTTAGTAAAAACACAAAAGACAACAGCACAGTGCCGTTATACAAGAAGAAATTTCAGTACATGCATAGACAATACCAGGCTTAAGACACTGATAACTTTATGCAAGGATGAGCGCATTCACATTTACAATCAGTCACTAAGGTTTCTCTGTAAAATTACTTAGTTTAGGACTGCACATGTGTATTGAGTGTATTATGTTGTTCTTTTTCCTCCCAAGCTGACGACGATTGCATCATTTTATTAATGGGTTGGGTGGCATCACATTCACCCCAGCTCCAAACTGACTATAAAATCATAATGGGAAATCAGCAGAATTCAAGACAGGAGAGAAAGCCCCAGTCTTACCTGCAGTTCCTGCAAGATTGCAGCTGCTTCCTTGACTTCTCCATTCTGCTCCTTAATATTAGCCAAGGTTTTGGTCAGCCGCGCCCGCTCAATTTCCACGTAGATCTGAGAGACAAGACCGAGCTTAGTTTTTTTTTTTTTCCCCCCAAGCACTGCGACATTTCTGTTTATTCAAAAGTACTTTTCACCAGCGTGTGACTTCCGAGGCATCCAAAATGAATCGTGTATCAATGTTATGAGCAATGTGAGTCTTTGCACAGCAGTATGAAAAAGGGAAGGATGTTCCCACAGCGGCGCTGACCTTGCCCGCAGTAACAGTGCGCAGGGTGTCAATAAGTCTCAGCTTGATGGTCAAATCTGTCACTGCATCCACATACTTGTAGCATTCCTGCACCATCTTGGCAACTGCCTGACAATGACAAAAAGGATCAAAATAAATAAATGGTACACTTTCACAACTAAATTAGCATCTCACAAAAAGACAGGGAAAAGACCTCAAATTGTTTTCACAAATTGCATAATTTTCTTTCCAGGCACCCTGAGCCAAGGCAACTCAGAGGTTATGCTTACATAACTTACAGGCTACGCATTTAAACTTGAGGTTCAAACCTTTAATACTGGTAAGAGCAGGCTCTTTACCACAACTCCATGTTGCTGGACTATCATTCCAACCAAATATTTAGCAAGTCTAGCATACTACAAAATTCAGTCTGGTCGCTTCCACTCAAACCACACCTGTTTAAGCTGACTCCGCCTTTTGGAAAGAAGCATGACGTTTTCATTAAGGGAGTCCCAGTCTTTCGCCTCGTAACACATCTGTACAATTGCGACCAGAATCTTTGAGGTCGACACCATGTCAGAAGCCTGTTACAGATGGAGAAAATCAAATTATGTTCTCATACTACAGGCCAGGAAACATTTATGGGAGAATACTCCATAAAAAATTACATTTTGGCCATAAGTCTACATGTGTGCAGAAAAGTGAAATTGTATCCGTATACTTTCAGAATAGTGAAGGATAACTGCTAATCCATTTTTTTTTTTTTTTTTTTTACTTACTGTTCTTGTTTGTTTTTCCAAAGACAACAAACTTTCGACTGCCTCTTGCAGTTTTCCTTCCTTCAAATAAAAAAGAAAAACAATAATTATTGTAATAGCATAATTTGAGAAATTTGGATGAAAGTCAGTCACTTATTTATTTCTTCTAGACTGGATTACTGCAGTGCTCTTTATTCAGGTCAAAACTTTTGGTTATAACCAAGTTGTCCAAAATTAATCAACTAGGCTCAGAGGTGGAAAGTCCAGGGGTCAGAAAGTAATTCTGTTTTTCTTACACCCATGAACTCAACCAGCTGATTTCACCATTCACAAAATACTGGAGAAGACTTTGAGCCTGGATTTTCCACCTCTGGCTTGGCTTTTAACTAACTAAACAGTCCCTGTACAACTCTTAGGCTTGGCCTCCATGCACAACTTTCCAGAAGTGTTTAGAACTGGTTTAAGGTATTGACTTAGCTCCAAATAAATCTAATCTAGATTTGTTTATTTGCACAATTTAAAAAAAACTAAGATAAAAGCAAAATAGTAAGCAGCATGGAGGCAGAAAACCCTGAGGGCTTATTCATGACCTCAACCGAAATATAAAAATATATACATTTTAAAAATTGACAAAAACAAGACGCAGCATAAAAACAAAGCGTAATAATACTATAGACATGCACAAATCATACGAATCACATTAAAACATAAAAAAGTGGATAAGCATTGTGTGTGTATGTGTGCATGTGCACACGTAGCAAGTGCATGTGGATGGACAAGAATCAATAAAAAAAAATAACTAAAAGAAAACTAAATTATAAACCAGAAATGTTATTACTTTTAAACATCTACTGTAATATTTTAATGAGATCCAGGTTTTACTCAGTGCAGTTATAAAGCCAACTCAGTAATGCTTGGTGATACAGGCCCCAGATGACTGTAGTTCAGGGATGGGCAACTCCAGGCCTCCCGAGCATGTATGCAGGTTTTTGCTTCCACCAGTTAGCAATTATTTAATTGGCCCAATCATTTACATGATCTGATATATTAGCTACATTCCACAATATTAACAGCAGCTGATTAACATTATTGTGCCTGTATGCAATGCATGTATTGTCGCGTTTTATTGTGGTCTAATTTACAAGTGAATCGGTGTTGGCGTATGGGACTAAGGTAACTGGTGGCAGAAAAACCTGCACACACACCGGCCCTGGAGTTGCCCATCCCTGAGGCCACATGTATAAACAGTGCCAAGCAGAAAAATGCCCTCAGAAAGCCGCGTAAGCAAGTTTCCGCACAGAAATTCAGATGTACAATATAACACGTGCTGTGAAAATCTGCGTACCTCTGCACACGATGGACACCATACGTACGCAATGTTTGGAGTCTGTGTGATATGGCAACAATAACAGAAAGGCAGAGGTAGAAAATGCTAACTTTTTTAAAGCAGATTTCCGACTTTCACCCCGAGCATTCTTTTACTCAGTTTTATACGTGTGGCCCCTGATCTTGTTGAACAGAAATGGATCTGTTAAGTTATTTGGAAACAGGATTTGAAATAATCTGGGAGACTTCCTATGCTCAAATGGACATTGTAAGTAAAAACGTGTATTTGAAAAATATTGATCTCATAAATTGCAAGAAGCTAATATGTATGAGATAATGAAACCGATGGGGTACACAACTTTGAGCTAGTTATGACTAAAACACGTTTCTGGAGAAGGAAAATGAAAATTTCACACTTGTAGTTCCCTTCAAGCTAGTAAGTAGTTCTGGTCAGCTGTTCAGGGTCTCCAAAAAAAGGAGATCGAGTCCTCAATTATATAGGTTCCTAACCTATGAGATGTCTTAAATTATGTTATTATAAATGCATAAGCACACGTTTTAAATTAGTTTCAATTTCCTTTTAATACATTTCTCTTCTAGTCTGTTCGACTACTTTATATCGTTTAATTGTGACATGTAGTCTTTCCAACATTGCACACTTGACCTTACTTAAACAGTTAGCTACTTCTCCCTTAACACAATGTCTTTTGCTGCACAATCCAATGTTTTTTAATCGCCTGCTGCACTGTTTAACGTTATTTTTCATGGAAACAGCTTCGAGTGCGCTGTATAGAATAATAATACTACATTATTATTATTTAGTCATTAGCTAGCAAGCCTTGTAACGTTGTTACAAAGCCAGCATCGTACTTTGACTGACGGATAAGCCATGTACAAAAACAGCTGTATTGCAGTTATCTAAACACATTATAGATGTATAGCGAATGTAACTGGCTTGGACCAAATGAGTAACTTACACCGAAAATGCTCGATAAATCTTTCTTTGTACGAAGTAGCTACCAAATGTACCTTCTTGTACCCACATTATGCGGCTATTCAGGCAGCTAGCGCACGAATTTAACTTCCTTATTTTTTATTTATTAAAGCGGCGTTACAGTCAGTGGAATATAACGTATATATAACTATTTGAATTAACTAGGATTTTACTAACATGTTGTGTTTTCCCTCTGTTCGCCAGGTTTCCAGCAAGCTCGCCTCCCTTGACAGTTAGCCTAAGGCCTACATGGCAATATGCAGCCAGCATGACTCAGCCCGGCGTCTTGTTCCATTCAACCATTGATCTAAACTCAACGTACTTTAGCCATTTTCTCGCACTCCGGGACACGCTGCTCCACGGTCGAAGCGTAGTCAACCTCCATTTTCACGATCTTCCCGTCGGATCGCTCCGATCTTTCTATTTCGTCAGCCATTTCTCCGCTTCAAAGTAGTCGCACTACTTGCTATCTAGATAGATACAAGTCGTTATAGGCTAGTTCCAATGACTAACAAGACTTCGCTCCTCGTACACGCTCCTGTTCCGGTTGTTGTGACAAGCTCACCGGATATTGTAAAAAATTGACCAATCAATGCACTGTTTTAAAGGCCGCCTAAAAAGCACAAGGACCCATAAAGGACCTCTAAAATGCCAGGCAATTGAGTAGTCGTCTATAGACAATCGTCCGTCTTTGGGTTGGGCATAACTTCAGTAAAATGTAAGGGAAATATTTTGTAGCTACAGAAGAATGGAAAATGTGGCGTCGCCTATTCTTTTTCTGAGTTGAGGCCAAACGGAAAATCTGAATTGTTCATTCAAAGATAAATCTGAGAACACAGAATGTGTCGATATGGCTTTGCGTCAATTTCCACAAGTTAAATCGTAAAGCATAAACCATTCATTAAATGCACAAATTCAACCCAGGACAGCACATTGCATCTACTCCATAGAAACAATGCAGTCGTCACCAGAGGTGGAAATCCAGGGGACATAAAGTAAAAGTCCTGCCATGTGTTTCTTCCACCCATATACTCAGCCAGCTGATTTCACTAATTAGTTCTACCTCCTCGCTGAAGTATTATGTTAATTAGCAAATCCAGGTGTTTGGAGAAAAATACTGGGAAGGACCTTTACTTTATGTCCCCTGGATTTCCAATTCTGGCAGTAACCTATAGCCTTGCTACATGGTCAATTAGGTAACTAATCTAACTAAGCATCTTTTGTAATTGAAGTGATATGGCAACAGAATATGATGTAACGTTCGGCTCCTGAGACCATACAGTGTCGTGACTGAAACCCACACCATATTAAAGTAGGCTAATGTCCTGTTATTGTGTCATTGTTCCTTGTTTGTCTTGTCTCGCTGTATAGAAATGTTAAGCATTAAAGGTGATCAGGCCGATTTGCTGCAGCAACCACTTGCATAAAATGCTATCCAGAAGGTTTGATGTAGCCTACCTATGGTATGAAGAAACCAAAACCAATGGCCATGGCAGTTCATAGCTGATCCAGTCGTGCACACATGGGTTATTTAGTCTATCTGTCATCGCCTCTATCATAACCGGTCTATTTATATAGTCCTTTCTCATCTCTGAAAGGCAATAATGTTACTCTGAAATGTTTTCATTTGGCGTATTTGTTTAGGGAAAATCGCTACGTTTCTCAAATATAAGCGATTCTTGTAATAAAAAATAAAAAAATGCAGATTCGAAAATGTAGCCTAGGCTAGTTCGAAAATAAAAGAGGAGTTTTGTTTCTTTTCTGTTAGTTTTTTCAGGGTCAAATTCCAACTCTAAAGGTAGCTTACACATTTCGCGTATTCTTTTGGAATAGCCTAAATGTGAAATATATGGGCGTGCTTATCTGTAGGAAGCCTACCGCACAAAGTGAGACAATTTCCTGAAATTCTTTAGAGTACCAAACTGGTGTTATTTTAATCTGCTTTCTGGTGGTGAAGGGGCTTGAGTAGGAAAGTGAACTCTGCAATTTGCTTACACGCGGTGCGTTTCCTGCTCTGTACGGTGGGGGTGGATGTTTCCGTCGTTCGCCCTGAGAGATTATTATACTATAGCGACCGACTGAGTGACAGCTCCCGACCGAGCTTGGCGTATTCCTTTGAATTCTTCACATTCTGAGAAGAGAAAAGCAAAGCGCAATGAATGTGTTGCGGACAGAGGACAAAGCTTTCTTCCAGTGATGTAAACGTTCAGTACAGCGTGATCATTTGGCTACTCTTAGACAAATACTGACGCGAATTGGATCCTGTCTTTTTAGCAATTTCTGGGACATCGAGGAAGATGAACTCTTGTTGTTCATTTTTGGTTGAGGAAGCTACATTTTAGCCTTCTGTAGTTGGCACTTGAATATCAGTCTTGTTTTAAGTCATATAAGCTAGGTAGGCTACTAGAGACAGCAGCATCTGCCTTGCTGATGTTTTCTCTGCTTATTATTTGACCCGTTGCAACACGTTACTGATGTATTTTGCAGAGGGCATATCCTATAGTGACCGTTTGACGTTTTTTTCCTCTCTACTCGGTCTATTTAATTTCGTTCTGTTCTTTCCGAAATAAGAGACAGGCCAGGTCGTGTGTCTAAACTGTATCGTCAGTATCTGTTTGATGAAACATTCATATGATCCAAAAGTAACGAGGAGACAGCAAGGGACATACTGTCCGATTTCAGGATAATATCAAAATATTATTCATACGCATCGCCAAATGCTAGAGTGGAATTAGACCACCAGTGGTATTGAAACTTTAATACCAAGCCGATCAGCTATACGTTAACTGAAAACATCGGAGATATCGACGGAATATGCTGCTAAAGGAGTACAGAATATGTATGCCGCTAACGGTGGAGGAGGTAAGTTTGCATTGTTATTGTGAAAATGATCGTGGCGATAGGCTACAGCCTAACTACCCCGCAGTATCTCGGGAAGCTGCTTTATTCTTAACACAGGTATAGATAAATAGGAACGAAAATTGTACCAAGTGGAAATACGTAGGGCTATGTTAAATATTTAAACTTTCTGAAAAGTGTTTTTTGTCTGTGTAGGAGATGGGGACTTCTTAATGTAACTAAGCTATGTATTTTTTCTGGCAAATTCACTCTGTTTCAAATGTTTTTTGATGTAGGCCTATCTGTTTTAATCGTTTTGCACCTCTTGTGTGAACCCAACTACATTAGCATAGGCTAATGATGCTTATTTGCCACTTATGACAGATACATCGCACAGCTGGATATTGGAATCAGAGGTCATGATGAATCCTTAACTGCGGCAACTCGTTTGATGTGCAAAAGAAAAATATATATTTCTTCCGTTCAAATGTCCAAATTAATGTTACGGCATTGAGTAATCATGATGATGCGTTTATTATTATTTAATAATTGAATTGCACAGATATCTTATGAAGTCTAATAAGGGTTTTTTAAACTAACGAAACACTTCACACATTGCTGAAGTTTAATGGCGAGAACGTGCACGGTGGAAACCGCTGGATGGCGCTAGTGTAGCTCCCTCACATGGCTATCCACTCGATGACCATGAATTGATTTTGTAGTCTACTCAGTTCATGAGAATATAGTGAAATTTTTTCCTTAGTTTTTTATGAACATTAAACATGTGTCTTGCCTGAACTAAAGAGCTGAAATGTAACGTAAAAGAGGTAAAAAATAAATAAAATAATAATAATTAAAATGTTTTTTATGTAGCATGGACCAAAATGCACGTGAATCAACTTGCCATTTCGCATGCTGGTGGTCAGAGCACGCACGATTTACGCTAAAATACATTGAACACTTTCATGTTATGAACTAAGTAAACGCTGGAAACTCGATGCGTACCATTACCAAAACCGTAGCACTGTAGCACTGCAGACGCGTTAGGGGAAAATATAGGCAATAGTGATTATAATATGAAGTGTGGTTTTGACACGTTTTTTCAGACCATTGAGAGTCTCTGAAATGTTTTGCCTTGATAATTTATCTCAGGCACACAATGTTTTCTAAAGGCATGGGAGGTGCCCGATGCTCTTGCATTATGATGCCGCAGGTTTATCTGCTCCAGGGTTTGTTCAGTGATAAGGATCTGCCTTTATCACAGATTATGTTAGAAATGGTCTCTGTATGCTCCCAGGCTGCAGCGGATTGGATAGATGCTTACAGTATGCCATTACCATTCTTGTTCTACCATTTTATATACTTTGTTAAATTGCTAAATGTAAACAACATCCGCTGTCTTCAAATGGATCTGGTGGGTATACTACACAGCAGGATTACTGAGTTAGCTGGTTAACTGCACTGAACCCTCCCAAATCTGGAACGTGGAGTGAAGTCGAAAGAGCTGTTTTGTGTTTTACTCCATGCAGTTATCCAGCTAACTCAGTAATCCTGCTTTGTAGTATACTCCCCTGATATTGCCACCCCTAATAACAGATGCATTGCACTTTTCTTTGGCCAATGGACACAAGTTGATTTCTGATATCACATTTCTGATACTATTCTGGGGCAACTGGGTGGCTCATCTTTTTGTGTGGATGCGCTCCACCATCAAGTATGAAATCCAGACATTGCAGGCAATGGCTTGCATCCCAGGGTTCTACATAATTGGTCATTGCATCACCAAGGGAAGACATGATTCAGTTTACTGGTTTCTCCTTGTCTCATGGCTCAATAATCAGCATTCTGAAGGTTCGTTGGGCATTGCAATTTTGTCTTTTTCAGCAACAAGCCAAGCAAGGCGTTTGTGCAATTAAGCAAGGTATTTAGAAAATTAATTAAATGGAAATGATTGCCTCATTAGTGGCTCACATCAAACCAGAGCTTTTCCAAGGCACAGACATTTGATGATATCTTGTGCTGTTTAGTGCCTTATGTGGTTGCTTGCCTTTTTTGCTTATACGTTGGTGAATGCACACGTGTCGTTATCCTGGAGAGTATGTGCTTCTACCTACTGTTTCCCTTTGCTGACGTCTTTCCCTCAGAGTTCCATGCTGACATCACACAAAAAAAGTTACTTGTGCAACATCAGAAAGTTGAGGGGTTTTAGTCACAGACAGACTCTCTTAAAAACCACAACCCACAAACACCAGCTTTCAGAGTCACGACGGTCTCCTCATGCAGCCACGCGCACCGTAATTATAGACAACCTGGCCTGCATGTGGCCCTGTTTGGATAGTTCAGTGCTTCTCCATGTTTATGCCTGGTAAAGCAGGCCAGTCAGTGTATGATCCAGCTCATTGTCACACCTATGCATGTTCAGGAAGGTGTAGCCCAGTAACTGTGCAGACATGAGTGGCAGCTTACTGTCTTACGTACTCGTAAGAAAACTTCAGTCATGTTCCACCCACTGCTCTAGGTTGTGCAGTGACCTTTTAACCATTGTGATCCATCCAGTGAGGTACAGTATATATATATTTTTTAAGTTTGGGTTACGAGATTCTACAGGTTATCCTGTTGCAACCCTTCTCTGCCTCCAGGTGTGACCAGACACTTCCTCTTTCCAGTCCTTGCGAAAACTGCCCCACCCTTTCTCCCTAACACATTCTTAATCAGGAGAGCGTACTCTCGTTGTCCTATTGTAAATTTTTCAGGAAAATATTGGCCCTGCAGGCCTGGGAAGCTTGGGCTTGAGAATTTCTCAGGTTCAGTTATCAGGACAGGAGTCATGGATAGGGGCTCAAGTGAGCTGGCTGTGTTCCATGGTGTTTTATTCATTGTGTTGCCTCAGTTTGCTTGTGGCTGTTTGTGTTAGTCTGTCTGGCTTCAAGTTCTCACACTCGCATCGCGTGGAACGCCCAGCTAAGCTTCCGTGAGAGTCATCCATCCTGCCACATGCTTGTGGTTACTTGGAATGGCATGTAAATGCTTTTGTTAAAAGGTAGGGAGGATTTTCTCTGTCTCTGAACTTTCTCCAGGTCTCTTTGAGTGGAGATCTTGCCTTTGTTGTCCCTGAGTTCCCACTAATGGTAAATCTATAGACAGCAGAATGAGGAGAATGGCGATAAGCATTATTCTTAATGTGGTGATGAGACATTGTTTATAGTCTTAAAATAACTATTGTACTGCAACTATGGTACCACATCCCACACAATAAACTTCTTCTCTTGACCACACCCTGTGCTGTAGCAAGAGGATCATCAATTGTTTTCTTGGGATTTTATGGAATTGTATGGACATAGAGGAATTGCACAACATCATGACCTCATACAGGTGTGGCTGTGGTATGCTCATAATCTTTTTTTCCCAGCCGCTTTCTGCTGTGATTTTTCAGCAAGGACTCGGACCCTTACACAGTATGGTTTATTATAATGTAGTTGAGAGACATTGCATGTGAAAGCCATTATTTTCTGTACATTTAGTCTGGCCTTGATTAGATTGCTAATACAATGCCATGAATATGGTGATATTCACTTTACCTTCAGATCAATTGCTTGATATATTTTATTTTTAGATATGTGCAGTAAAATGATGGTTTATAATTCCCCCGTCACCGTTAATTTAAAAATCGCACCTCTGACGGTGGATCAGTGCACGGTGCCAGTAATAAAACTGATAATATATTATTAAATAGATGTATAAAACTTTGAGTCTTTGGAGCAAATTGGACATTGCCACAGTACTGTAATCATGAGGAGTTACAAACTACTGTAGTTGTGAAATGTGAAAGACTCTGATGTATAGGCTACCAGCTTAGCTGCACCACTGCCATTATGTTTCCATGGTGACATAGATTTTTTTTTTGCTGGGGTTTACTGTAAATATGACTGAAAATAGCTTGAGCACAGCACGATTGAGATAACGGCTCAGGAGGTGGTATAGGGAATAAAAAAAGTTGTTGTTATCGTATAATTTACATACAAATTGTATGCATCTATGGTTAGTCTGAAGCATTGCTGAATATAGAGTGCATTTATACTATGTTTACAGTGTTGATTATGGTATAAACATGCCTTGTGTTCTCCCTGTGTCCCCGTTCACTTAAGAATCGCTCGTACATCCCCATTATCCCGGGCAGTGTGCTGCTTTCAAAAGAGCCAGTGTTCTTGTGCCTGTAATCTGTTGTGATTGTCCATCGGCCACTTCGTGTGGAACATGAAAAAGAGAGAGCTATTCTTCCCAGGTTCATTTTTGAACTTCCACCCACCCGTGCAGCCATCTGTAGTTCTGTACCTTGAATGTGATTTTCAAAAAGTTGCAATCCTGTGAAGAAAATTTTCAGGAAATAAAAATAATAATAATGAAACGATCCTATTTCATCTCTAACTCTATTTAGAATGATATCTGGGGATTACTGTGCTGCTTGACGTAATAGCGTATAATTCTTCATAATGCTTGACATGAACGGTATTAATTACTAAAATAGAAACCAATTTCTTTTTTATTTGTGACACAAGCACTATTCCTGGTCATCCCTAAACCAAAATTCTGGAGGTGTATTTCTCTACTTTTAATCTTTTATTTTGCCAGATCTTTTTCAGTCTTGGAGGTCTATGAAGCATATCATAATATTGCTAAGACAGTATATGATAAGTTGTCTTCGTGAGCATTGCTGAAGCCCAGTCAGGCATTTTCTTGTTCTGTGAATTCTGAAAGTGCTCAATCGTGGTCCATGTTCTTGGTGCTTGGGGGGGGGGGGGGGTGAGCTGTTCTTATTCTGATTTGACTCCTATACTCTGCGACAGTCCAGGCAGCATAGTACACGTTAGCTTGCATCAGTCTGATGAATGTCTCAAGCACTTTATTGTCAGACTTCCTGAGTGGGGAGTATCTCTCAAGGTGGAATCAGACATTCCAGGCTAGATCTGTACCGTGTCGACCATTCGGTTCACAGCGAGGAAACCCGATCCCTTTAATCCTAGGAGAGAACAGGAATTAATTTCCAATCAGGGCTGATTCTCCAAGTAGGATTACAGTGTCTAGTAATTGTGCATGTGAGAGACTGTGATTCGGTGGTTTTTTGTTTCATGTTTTTTTTGGCGGGGGAGGGTGGTTCTGTTAGTTCTGTTAGCAGCTGTTTTGTGACCTCATGACTTATCTGTACCTGTTGGTGTACGCTTAGGTCTGGTTACTGCATGATATATGGCTTCTGTGGTGACAGAAATGGTATTAGGTTGGGAAGGTTGCTTTTGGGGAGTGTGTGGATGTATAATACATTATCTACAGATCTCGGTGACAGACAACGTGTGTTTGTGATATCTGTAAATAGAAAATTGTGTGTTGAATGTGGTAACCAATGGGGACAGTGCGCCAATGCGCCATGGTTCTTGGAATTCCATCCAGGTATGAGAGAGACACAAGGAGCTTTACAGATTAGTAAAAATGTGGATCACCCTTCCACTGCTAATATCAGCTGCTGATATCAAACTACTCATCATACTGAATTTAAGCCATGCCTGAGGAAGGTAGAGAACAGAAGCATCTGAATCTCCTTGGAGATTCTTATGTTTTAAACAACTGCAGGAGAGTAACAGTATTTTAAAATAGCCATGCATTCAGTAACTCTTCTTGTTGAGAGAACTGGAGCATTTGTGTCTCTGGTTCACAGAATTCAGATACCATCTGCTTCTTCTCAAAAATCTGAGTAATGTTTTACTTCTATGTGGTCTGGGCCTTCAGACTTAGGCACTAAAGCACGGCAGGGCTTTGACTGCACACGGTTCCGCGGCTGTTTCAGCCCCTCACAGGCCAGTGCAGCAAGAATCAAATCCATTTTGAGTTCAGAAGCATCCGTCCCATCTCATCTTTCAGATAACAGCACTCCAACTGTAAAGGTTCAACCAATGCTTTCTGTGTCTTATTGGTTTTCAAGAGCAACTCTCTCCTGACGTTTTCCCATCCAAAGCCAGCGTAATAGACCTCATACTGTTGTTAGCTTTTCTTTAATGACCTTTATCTGGGAGCTGTGAGGATGCTTCCATTGTTAATTCCCATGCTTATCAAGATCATGGTTTCGCTGAAAACCCCAGCAACAGAGAGGTAGTCGGCATTCATAATAGCGGCTGACATTTAAAGTGCAATGATGAACTTAGGGTTATAATTAAAAGACAAAGTTTGAATCGTATTTCCTCTCTGATATTTTATTGCAACAAATTGATAAGTAAGGTTTGAATGTTTTAATTTTTGACAGATCTAAAAATCATCTCTCAAACATGTTGTCCAAATAACATAACGTCATACCTTTTAAATCACATAGTCGTGACTGTTGTTAGCAGAGTACAGGTGGAGGT
>JAKUDI010000037.1:0-52792 GCA_022702515.1 Ilyophis sp. 1 JC-2022
ATGGCTCAAGAACAGAAAAACACAAAACAAAAACTTTTGATTAGGACCCACTAGTTTATTACCTGATGCAAAAACGTCATGCACCCCCCACAATGATGATGTGATGATGATGGAAATTGCTAGCCATTTTATTGCTAAAATTTGCATGCATGGAATGACCACTCATGCTAACCCCCACGTGCCAAATGTGCATGAGGTGTCACAATGGGTGTTTCGAGGAAGTTTGTCTAGTTTATAGTATGACTAAGTTTGTGCTTCAAAATCCGAATGAAGGAATTCCTGGGTTAACTTAAAATGTTTCTAAAGATAAGTGCAATGAATGCATGTCTCATAATAATGTGGATGTCTATAGTAATGCCTTATCTGGCTTAAAAAGACATTCTTTACAAAAAATTCATCGAAAAATTTTCCTTTGAACCCTTAAATTATTTTGAGTCTAGTGTATATATATATATATATATATATAACACCACGCACAATTTTTGTTTTGTTCCTGATGCAACTCACATTACTTAGCGCATGCCCAAATGATGTCACTTCCCCATCAAAATCTCTACCCTCCATGGGCCTTCTGACCCTGTTGAAGAAATCAGGCCATTGAATTTTGCTATGGATGCGACAGATGAGCTGTTGTGGCTCATCAGCAAAGTCACACTGCTTGTCTATCTGCTTTATTTCTTTCTTTATGTTATTAATAGCATCTCTTTGTCCCCCAAAGTGAGGCTGAGCTATACCCAATTAATCACCCCAATTTGAAATGACCAATCACTGTCTGCAAAACCGTAGCCATCAAACGAGCACATCACGTGAACCCCACTTGCTGATATCGGGAGAGTGTAAGGACATTAAATGGTTCTCTTTCAAAACACTTGGTGTCGGCCGAGTTACCAACTCGCTTTATTTATTCCTTCCTCCTCCGCATCCGACTGAACCATCCCATTTCCTGGGTGATGCAATCGCCAATTGCGTGCTGCTGTGTGGAGCCTAAATACCCGGGCCACAGTCGGCACTGGAGTCGATTCGAGGCCGTGAGGCTCATCCATTGCACCACAGGTGTGTGCCTTAACTGAATTAGCCATCCAGCACACCCTCCCAAGCACATTTCTTTTCAGTGTTGGCACTCTCCAATATGGTCTTTTGGATAAAAGCTATGGCATTAAACCAACCGCTTCCATGCTAACCATCGTGTCCTTGCATACCCCTGCGGCTACAAGATAGCAATATTAGTCCACAAGACACACATTCCTGGTTTGTAGAGGTTGGTGCATTTTCAGGTCAGATAGTTCCGTATTTATTACATAAATGGGTCAAAAAGCAAAGCCACTCCTCGACCCCCCACCCAGTATCCAGTCACCCAAACTCTCACGCCACCACTTCGTGGGATTTGTGTTGAAGCTCCACACCTCCTCCAAAAAATTTTTTTTGTCGCGCCCGCGCCGGGGGCATACGCAGCTTATCAAATCTCCCCCCCCGGGACCCCTCTCACGTGAGAATACGGAGAAACCATACAATAACAGAACATGCGAGGAGAGCCGTCTAACATGCCACCCCTACCCCCCCCCCCCCTCCCCCCCCCCCCCCACCCCCCCCAGCCCCCCCCCCCCCCCCCCCCCAACACCCCCACCCAGCAGAGATCAATAATCTATCCGGCCAGCTCCAGCAATCTATCTTAAGGCCAATTCAAATAAATCCATTAGCTGTGTCTCCTGGTATTAGCCTCGACTACCATAGTGGCAGTCAGTGTGCATTAAAGACTCGCCCCCCCAACTTCAGGACATGCAGGGGGTGGGTGGGGGGTCATCACTTTGCTTTGTGTGTCTTACAAAAGGGACAACTAAAAAAAACACTCCATTTGGCACATCTCTGCCCTTCTAACAACGAAGCCGCATTCCATTCACCTCAAATGAGGCAAAGAACACGATCCGTCAGGGTCGCGCTCAAAGACAAGGGAGCGGGTTTTAGCACCCGATGGCACCCACAAAGGTCCGAACACCTCAGGCTCTCTATGACCATTCCACCCGCCCCCCCTCCGTTTCAGATTCGGTTAAGGGAGCCTGGAGACGGGCAGACGCAGAGGCGGTGCAGTGCTTCCAGGATGGGCTCCACGATGGCCCTGCAGGAGCACGAGGGGGTGCAGAACCCAGGGGACCCCCACCGCGCTGGCAAGCTGCTGATGACCCTGCCCCTGCTGCGGCAGACCGCCAACCGCGCCGTCAACACCTTCTGCCGGCTGCACATGGAGGGCCACGTGCCCCTGCGCAAACTCTTTCTGGAGATGCTCGAAGCCAAGATGTGGACCAGCTGGCCAATCGCGTCAGAGCCTTAGCGCCGTTGTTATATTCACCGGGAGCCCCATCGACGTTGGGCCAGAGCTCACAGCTGCAGTAGCCTGGTGAATAAAATAACAGGGCACTGAAACACATTGACAGCAGCCTTTTTTTCCCCCTCATATCAAATTCTGTTATTTTTTTTTATTTTTTTTATCTCAAAATGCGGTCTTTAAAAGAAAAATGGTCTCCTGCTTTTCCCAAACACGAGATGATTCTTTCATATGAAAATGTGTGTATACTTTTGAAAAGAAAGAATTTTGTGTTCAAGAAAAATGGGAATTACAGTTATCACCTGACAAAAAAAAAATCTTATGTTAAGATAAATAAGAAAGACTTTCTTTGCCGGTATATGCACATGCATTTAGGCTGGTTTGGTTTGTAAATTAGAATGGATAGGCGTGGCTATACATTGCAACAAACCAAACCTACATATTCATTCAAGTCATATTCTTTTGGAAAGACAGGGCTCTTTTGTACCAGAGTATCTATTTTTTTGCCTTATTCAAGTTTCACTAATACACTGCAATGCCATAGGCCATGACATGTACTTGTAATTTATTTATTTATTGAAATGTTACTGTTAAAAATGTGAACTGCATTTGCAGTGGAATAAAGAGAAATCTTGTCCTTTGTATGTATATCAGTAAAATGCTTTTGGAACTACTGGGGCGATTGAACACTGCTTTTCCCTAAACAAGCATATCTAGTCTAAATACACTGCTCAAAAAAATTAAGGGAACACTTAATGATCATAGTATAACACCAAGTCAATTAAACCAAATCGGTCATGCTGGATGATGTTGCAGGCAGCATAACATTCGCCACGGCGTCTCCAGTCTGTCACGTGCTCAGTGTGAACCTGCTTTCCTCTGTGAAGAGAACGGGGCACCAATGGCGAACCTGCCAATTCTGGTGTTCTCTGGCAAATGTCAATCGAGCGGCACGGTGCTGGGCTGTGAGCACAGGTCTCACTACAGGACGTTGGGCCCTCATGCCACCCTCATGGAGTCCGTTTCTGAAAGTTTGGTCAGAAACATGCACATGAGTAGCCCGCTGGAGGTCATTTTGTAGGGCTCTGGCAGTGCTCCTCCTGTTCCTCCTCGCACAAAAGAGCAGATACCGGTCCTGCCGCTGGGTTGTTGCCCTTCTATGGCCCTGTCCAGCTCTGCTCGTGTAATGGCCCATCTCCCGGTATCTCCTCCACGCTCTAGAGACTGTGCTGGGAGACACAGCAAACCTTGCGATGGCACGTATGGATGCGCCATCCTGGAGGAGCTGGACTACCTGTGCAACCTGAATGGGCTGCTGGTACCAAAAAGCCTCATGCTACCAGTAGTGACAAGGGCACTAGCAAAATGCAAAACTAGAGAAAAATCAGTCAGGAACGATAAGGAGAGAGAAATGGTCTGTGGCCACCACCTGCAAAACCATTTACTTTTTGGGGGTTGTCTTGCTGTTGCCTCTCCTGTCCATCTGTTGTCACTTTCATTTGAACCAAAGCAGGTGAAATTGATTCACAATCGTTTACGCTTCCTAACTGGACAGATCGATATCCCAGAAGTTTAATTGACTTGGTGTTATACTGTGTTGATTAAGTGTCCCCTTAATTTCTTTGAGCAGTGTACATATTGAGGCAAGTGAGGAGCATTGCAATTCATACAAAAACAACATTCAAATACCGAATACCCTCATCCATACAGAGAATCAAATGCAGTATGTATACTAGGCAATGATTAATGAGTAAGTTATGAAAACTCAATGACGCACAATGGTAAGCCAATACTTTTATTATTAAAATGATGGATAATATTATAAAGGTACAGTAATAAAGATTTAAAATGCCACATAAAAAGCAAACAATCAAAAATTGATGGTGTGAGCAGTGGCGGCTGCTGAGCTGAAAATTGAGGCAGAAAGCTTCCCCTTAAACTGACTATTGGTCTCAATAATTTTCCTTGATTAATAATAGGCTCGAGCGTTTCATTCACAAATTACTCAATGCCATCAGATGTAGCCAGTTCGCCTCAATTAGGCTATTAAAGTAATGAAATACTTTTAATTTGCATTGCAAAATTCAGCACATTTTAATCAACGTTTTAATTGTGGATACGTCTGCTCTTTGTTCTCCACGCTGAAATTCCGAGAATATTCATGGAAATGAAACCATCTGTAAGCTCAGCTTTTGTTAAGATTATTTTTATTGCAGGTTGTGCTTTTCTCGTAAAGTGTACTTTTTCGTTTAATCTTCCTAACATGATGTGAAGAAAGAAGCTGTGTCTTCACCTGCAAATTATTATTCAGATTGTTGGCACACTTGTTAATCAAGGGAAATGATTGGAAAATGATTGAGACCAATAATCAGTGTAAAGGGAAGTTTTCTGCTTCCCTCAATTTTCAGCTCAGAAGCCACCAGTGGGTGTGAGATACTGCTGCATGTCTGAAAGCTGCAGATTTGTACTGTGGTACTAAATTATTGTATTCTGCAGTTAGAAAACAATTTTTTTTAAAAACTGATTGCTGTGGTTGATGACACCAAGGACCCCTTTAACATGTTAATTTCCCCTTCAGTACATTAAGGAAACCATGATCAACATTTAACTGAATGATTTGCAAGAACACACACATCTACATACTGCAATTGCATATTTATGTGTAAGTAATCACTGCAAGGACAACATGTAAACAAGACTTAAAAAACTTACAGTACAGCACCGAGACATTGACGAAAACATAAAAACTGCTGTTTCCTTTGGTCTGACAAATTTTACAATACATTCACAGTATTGGCAGTTCAAAATTTTCCCCCTTAACATACAGACGGGTGACAAATTAAAAGAAAAACCCCTACAGTGAGGAGGTCCGGTGGCTCTCATGCTGTGGGGGGAATTTTCCTGGCATGGTTGGGGTCCACTTCGAGGAAAGGAAGTTATTCTGAGTGATCACCTTTATCCTATGATGAAACATTTTTATCCTGTGGTCTCTTCCAGGATGACAATGCCCCCATCCACAAGGCACGAGGGGTTATTAAATGGTTTGAGTATGAAAATTATGTTAATCATATGCTATGGCCTTCGCAGTCACCAGATCTCAACCCAATTGAACACCTATGGGAGATTTTGATTCGACGTGTTAGATGGCGCTCTCCACCATCATCATCAAAACACCAAATGAGGGAATAACTTTTGAAAGAATGGTGTTCCAACCCTCCAGTAGAGTTCCAGAGACTAGTATCTATGCTAGACTAGAGGTAGAATCTATGCCAAGATGCATTGAAGCTGTTCTGGTGACTCGTGGTCATCCAACACCTAACTAAGACACTGTATGTTGGTTTTTCCTTTAATTTGTCAACCGTCTGTATTTAGACCATAAAAGTTCAAACAAATCCTTATGCTACCATAGGGAAACCAGAACAAAGACATTAACTGTAAAAAAAAAAAAACCTAAATCTACATATACCTTTGTGCCCTATTAGTGTGAAATTTGCTTACACCTGGTTTGTTTTCAGCACTGCATTGCTGTCTGTATTGAAATGTTGGGTCCACATTCTTTTATAATCACTGGAAGTAATTATGGCAGCATTTCTGAACTTGGCAGGCATACTGAATGTGGATTTGAAAAAACACACACACTGAAAACACGTACACAGACACACATGCACTCAGACAGAAAAATTCAGGTTGAACACTTCACCAAAATTTTCTTTTTTTTGCCATTATTAGCAAAATGATTGGTATCAACTTGCGCACTACACTTGCTTGCACATTTGCCTGGCAGCAGTGTATTCAGTAGAAGGCACTCACATTTGTTAAGTGCAACTTAAAATATCACAGGATTATCTGGCCTCATGCTTGCAAAGCGCATCATTGCTGCAGCCTTTAGTCCGGACGTTGCTACAGCAGCTCGTGCAAACTTATTGCTCGTCTAGCACATGGTCTCTTATCACAGTAAAACTCAAAGTCAAGATACTGCAGCTGTTTACAGAGGCCCAATAATCTGTCCCTCTTTTTAAATCGTCAATGAAACTTGATGAGGTCTTGAGACTTGATTTTTCTTTCAGGTTGCCCGAATATAAATGAACAAAATTACGTCCCCTTACGTCCAACAACTTCACTTTTCTTTAAATATTAAGATAGATTTTTTGTACAATAAAGAATAATGTTACTTATTTTAAAAGGTAAAATATTGCAGGACAACCATTTTTGGAGTGGGATTGTGCCCCTGTAGGGATGTGGAGAATGGAGATACAAGACTGACTGTCCAAACCTTCTCACAATGTTTACAATGCATTGCAAAACCCATCCACAGATTAGCTTGTCAAACGTGCTGTTGCCACCAAAAATAAAGCTATCAGAGCCGCACAGGAAGGGCAGTGAGAATCTGCCGCTGCAGCAGATATCAGCCCTTAAACATCAGGAGCTAAAATATGACCCTAAAAGGGCCTGATTTACTAGGACCTTTAGCTTGTGCAAAACCTTTTAGCACATGCAAAAAAAAACAACAACTACATGATCAATCATTGGTCATGGTATTTGTTTTGCACCAATCATTGGTTGTGTTATTAGTTTTGCGTGTGCTAAAAGGTTTTGCACATGCTAAAAGGTTTTGCACATGCTAAAGGTCTTGATAAATCAGGTCCTAGGGGACTGGGGGTGGAAGGGGAGCATTGCCCTGGCTTTGGGTCACTATAAGGGAATGTTTTCATCAGTGCCAACACACTCCACACACATTCATCCAGTGGAGCCCCGTCTCCATCCAACTCGTCAACAGCCGAAACCGTCCGACAGCAGGAGCAAGCAGCCGCCTCTTCAGGCAATCAGAAGCTGGTCTCGTTCATGCAGGGTTTGGGGCTGGTGGAGGCTGGGGAGGCGGGGTTCTCAGGGGCGGGGCTGGCGGTGATGTTTGTGGGCGGGGTCTCAGCGGACGGGGAGGTGGTGGCGGCGGGCTGGGCGCTGGCGAGCGTGGCGGGGCTGGCGGAGGCGGGGATGGGTGCGGGGGGCGTGGCCTTCCGCAGGGAGGAGGCAGCGGCCACAGCGGGGAAAAAGGAGGAGGGGGAGAAGGAAGAGGGGGTCCTGAGGCTCAGCCGTGCCTCCAGCTCGCTGCATGAGGCCAGACTACGACAGCTCCCCTCCGGCTCCGAGCTCTTGGCCAGCTCCTGGCATCGCTCCACGAAACTGCCCCTCCGCAGGGGGTCGGGGTGACCTCGAGACGGGCGGGGGCTGCCCGTGCTGCTCAGGGACGCCTGGCTGAGGCCCAGGTGGTGGGAGTGGTGCGACAGCCCCCCCATTGCCCCAGACACGGCCCCGTCCCGGGGCTTGCCGAACGGCACAGACGGAGCTTGGCGGGGCAGGCTGCCCATGAAGGGGCCCAAACTCCTCGCACCCCTGTCCCGCCAACTCAATTCGCTCCACTGCGACTGCAAGCTGCAGAGGGAAAGAGAGAGAGGGGTTCCCAAACATGGGTTAACATGGAAAGAGGGAGATCACAAAACATAAAAGCCTTCTCTCTATTTTGTGATGTTTTTGTATTGTTCAGTTTGATACGGGCAAAATTAATCGCAATTTTTCCAAGCATTTTAGACCTTGGCTTTTATTAGGGGCCAATTTAGGATAGTTCAATGCTAACAGTGTGGGATGACCCTACGTGCGACCTCAAGCGCTGGCCCAATGTTGGGGAGCACCAAAAACCATTTTCATGCCAGGAAAAACCCTGAAAGGGTTCTGTAATAAAGTCAGGCTCATCTTTATCATTGGCTTTGTCAGTAAAGTACTGCCATATTTCACTTTGAGCGGTCTGCTTTTCAACAAGTTGGGATGGTCAGCGTGATCTAATGCTGCCAATTACAGTCAAGCCGGAAAGTCTGCCCACCCCTTTCACCTTCTCCACGTTTTATTACATTACAGACATATTCTACAATAGATTGAGTTCATTTTTGTCTCAAAATTCTACATAAAATAGCCCATAATGACAAAGTGAAAACATGTTTTTAGAAATTTTTGCTAATGTATTAAAAATCAAAAACTGAAATCTTTCATTTACATCAGTATTCATACCCTTTGCTTTAACATATTTTTAAAGTATATTTAATATTTGGTCGCATATCCTTTGCACGCTGTTACTTCCTGAAGTCTGTGACCCATCAACATAAAAAGACTCTCGATATCTTATTTGCAGGTACTGTTACAAGCGATACTATAAGCTCTCTGCATTTGAATGGATCTCTATGGGAACTGGGGGGTGAGACTAGATTCAGCTGTAAATTACACAGGTACAGTATGGAACACATGGCTGGCTAAATGGCTGTAAGTCATTAAGGGTCTGAGCTATCGAACGAGCCCCAAACCATCACTTTGTTGCCAGATATGGAGTAGATGTGGATGGATCACTGCAAGGGTTATTTCTCCTGACTCATTTTCCTATAGAACTCTATGGGGAAAAAAGTCAGGAGAAACAACCCTTAAAGGGATCCATCCACATCTACTCCATATCTGGCCGCAGAGTGATGGTTTGGGGCTCGTTTGATACCTTAGACCCTTGATGACGTACAGCCATTTCGCCAGTCATGTGTTCCATACTGTACCAGCGTAATTTACAGCTGTATATCAAGCATGGAAATCAAACTTCTCTTTCTCCATGAGAATACAGAGATAGGCAGCCAACTTTCTCTCCACACAGACAGACACACACCACTAGGCACGCCCATATTCCCTTCAATTCTTAAAAGCACAGTATTTATTTTCTAATGGATGACAATCATTTTATTGCAATAGAAATAAAAATTCTGGTCACAATAAATATGGGTGGCTAATAAAGTGAAAAGACTGAACATCCTCGTAATAGTCTGATGAATAATAAGCCATTGCAACAGGTTTTCAACTTGGATTTTCCATGTTAGCTTATAAAGGTGAGCCACACACCACTGGAAACAATATATTTTAGTGAGCGCAGAATAAATTAGTATGGTAGGCCAATTCTGCAAGTTCAAAGCGCGTGCAATGGAATATATTTTCATTTCGGCAAATAAATGTCAACTTTCACACTAGTTTTCACTTCCAAATAAGAGGTTTAAACTGGACTTGTTTCAGTTAAAATTAACCTGTATCTAAATATGCCTCATTGGTCTGCATTCTAAAGCAGAATGGAGTGGTTCTCGGGGTGACCAAAGATTGAAAAAAAAAAGATGTGAGCTCTGGGCCTGAGGTTGTGCTGTTTTTTTGGGGTCCAGGGGAGGGGTACCTGCATATGGACGTGCCGGGGGTGCTGGAATGGGTGAAGGAGGCGGCGGGACTCATGTCAGGGGTGCGGGTCAGTGCCAGGTCACACTGGTCCAGCAGCTCCAGCAGCTCCTCCTCCGTGGGCCCACCCAGGGCTGAAGGGCGACAAACACAGCATTTCAGCACCACCCAGTGGACAGGAGGATTTACAGCAAGATAAATGCATCCCCCATTACAAAAGGGCAAAAGCAGCACGCTTCCATACTATTTTGAGTACGCTTGTTGAGTACACTGGATGAAAAAGTTAAGGGGGCGAAATTTTCTCAAAATGTAGTGTACTTCAAACCCCCGGATCATATACTTATATAAGATGATAAAGATGGCGGCGCGCGCGCAACGCGAGCCCCTGTGTCTCTCCAGTTTTTGCAAATTAGCGGTTATTTACCTACTCGTTTTAAGTCTGTTCACTCAAAACAGTCTTGCCAACACATCTTACACCCGACAAAAACTTTTGGACATTGGAGGACAATGTTCAGTCAACTTTAACGGCGATCTCACGCCACACGCTGAGATCATAAGGACACCGGAGATCAGCGACCCAGCTCGACCGGCCGGAAGTGCTCCCAGACGGCGCAGAGAACGTAAACAAAGGAGGGGAAGACGCGGAGGCCTACGAGCTAGGCTACGGCTAACACCTAACCGATCGTCAATTCCCAGCCTTTTTCTCGCGAATGTTCATTCTCTGGTGAACAAGATGGATGAACTGCGGCTGCGGATCACCACTCATAAATGGATTATGGACTGCAACGTCATGATTTTCACGGAAACATGGCTCAATAGTGGCGTTCCCGACAACGCTATTGTGCTACCGGGACGTGAAATCTTCAGAGCGGATAGAACAGAGGAGGGCTCCGGTAAGACCAGAGGTGGGGGTTTGTGCATTTATGTCAACAAGGCTTGGTGTACGGACAATACCATCATTGAGAGCCACTGCTCTGCTGACCTAGAGCACATCATGGTTAAGAGCAGACCTTTCTATCTGCCTAGAGAATTCACCTCTACAATTGTGACTGCAGCATATATCCCTCCGGATGCTAATGCTAAGCTAGCCATGAAACAACTGCAGGCAGCCATTAGCAAACAACAGACTAAACACCCAGAGGCAGCCTTTATTGTTGCGGGGGATTTCAACCACTCCAGCCTGAAGACTGTTCTCCCTAAATTCCACCAGCATATCTCCTGTCCTACAAGAGGTGATAAGATTTTAGACCATGTTTACACCAACATGGCTGAGGCTTACAAAGCCGTCCCCCTCCCCCACCTTGGACAATCTGATCACCTCTCTTTGTTCCTGTTCCCCAAGTACTCCCCACTCATCAAACGTGTGAAACCCTCTGTGAGGACAGTCAAAGTTTGGCCTGAGGGGGCAGACTCTCTACTGCAGCACCGGTTTCAACACACGGACTGGAGTAGGTTTGCCACACAGGCCACCCTGGACTCCCACACAGACATTGACTCCTACACCACCTCCATTTTGGACTACATCAACACCAACGTCAACGATGTCACCACCCTCAAACGGATTACAACATTCCCCAATCAGAAGCCTTGGATGAACAAAGAGGTCCGTCTTCTGCTGAAGACACGCGACACCGCCTTCAAATCAGGTGACGCGCAGGCCTACAGCTCAGCCAGGGCCAATCTGAAAAGGGGTATCAAGAGGGCCAGGCACAGCCACAAGCTAAGGATTGAGGAGCACTTCATCAACTCCGACCCCCGACGCATGTGGCAGGGCATCCAGTCCATTACGGATTACAAACCCACCAACAACTCCCCCCCAACTAACGACACCTCCCTCCCTGATAAGCTCAATGACTTTTATGCCCGCTTCGACAGGGACAACCACGAGGCGGCGATCAAGGCCATACTACCTGTCGACCACCAGCCCCTCACTCTCTCCCCCACTGATGTGTGTGCTGCACTGAGCAGGACTAATGCACGCAAGGCTGCTGGCCCCGATGGCATCCCCGGTCGGGTGCTCAGGGTCTGCGCTGAACAGCTGACTGAGGTCTTGACTAACATATTCAACCTGTCACTGGCCCAAGCAGCTGTCCCCACGTGCTTTAAAACCACCTCCATTGTGCCAGTGCCGAAACACACCTCTGCTGTGAGCCTAAATGACTTTCGCCCTGTTGCACTCACCCCCACCATCATGAAGTGCTTCGAGAGACTAGTCCTGGCTCACCTCAAATCAGGCCTATCCCCCCGACTGGACCCCCACCAATTCGCCTACCGGGAGAACAGGAGTACGGAGGATGCCATCTCCTCAGTGCTTCACTCTGCGCTCTCCCACCTGGAGGGTGGTAACACCTATGTGAGAATGCTGTTCATTGACTTTAGCTCAGCATTCAACACCATAATCCCCTCCAAACTGATCTCCAAACTCAGCGATCTTGGCATCAACCCTTCCCTCTGCAACTGGTTACTCGACTTCCTCACCAACAGACCCCAACATGTGCGACTAGACAGTCTCACCTCCTCAACCATCACCCTGAACACCGGCGTCCCACAGGGCTGTGTGCTGAGCCCACTCCTCTACTCCCTCTTCACCCACGACTGCACTCCTGTACATGGCTCCAACTCCATCATCAAGTTTGCAGACGACACAACGGTGGTAGGCCTCGTCAAGAACAACGATGAGACGGCCTACAGGGAGGAGGTCCAGCACCTGGCGGAGTGGTGTGCTGACAACAACCTGGCCCTCAACACCAAGAAGACCAAAGAGATCATTGTGGACTTCAGGAAGACCAAAGCAGGCACGCACAGCCCCATCCTTATCGACGGGACGGAGGTTGAGCGTGTCTCCAGCTTCAAGTTCCTGGGTATCCACATCTCTGAGGATCTCTCCTGGGCCCTCAACACTTCGGCCCTGGTCAAGAAGGCTCACCAGCGTCTCTTCTTCCTGAGGAGACTGAGGAAAGCCCATCTGTCTCCTCAGATCCTGGTGAACTTCTACCGGTGTGCCATAGAAAGCATCCTCACCAGCTCCATCACAGTCTGGTATGGAAACTGTACTGTCTCTGACCGGAAAGCGCTGCAGAGGGTGGTGAAAATCGCCCAACGCATCACTAATACCACTCTCCCATCGATCGAGACGGTACAGTACAAAAGGTGTCTGCGGAAGGCACGCAGCATCGTCAAGGACTCCTACCACCCCAAACACAGACTGTTTGCCCTCCTCCCCTCTGGGAGGCGCTACAGGACCCTCCTCGCCAGAACCAGCAGGCTCAAAAACAGCTTCTACCCCTCAGCTGTCACCCTGCTGAACTCTGCACCTCGGTGACCCGCCCCCCCCCCCGCCCCGGATACCAACCCTTCGCCCTACCCCCGGACCACCCCAGTCACTCCCCCAGAGACTTTACTGTTAAATATACCGCTGTACAATAATGTCCATATAATCATCCTGTATCATACTGTATAGACTTTATTTTAGATAGATATCTCATATACAATCATAGTACTTCCCTGTAGATACTTCATTCATACTCGTAGATATTTCATATATAACCTTATATTTTCTTACAAATACTACTTACTACTTACTACTTACTTACTGCCCTTACTACTGTCTATTCATGTTTATTTATTCATGTTTATTTATACCATTGCAATTATTTATATATTTTCCACATTTATACTCCTGTACACAATGTCTATAATGTACCATACTATATATATATACACAATGCACTTTACTGCCTCTTTGCACTCTGGTTAGATGCTAAACTGCATTTCGTTGTTCCTGTACCTGTACATGGATAATGACAATAAAGTTGAATCTAATCTAATCTAATCTAATTATATCCAGGGTTTCATTTATATATTCGGGAGCATACTAGCTGATGACAAGCACTGCAAACATCAGACGCCCACAACTCAAACAGTTTAGTAACACTAATCTAATCCAGGCAGGTAGTCGATTCAACCGAATGCAGTTTCTAATCACACCTTTGGCGTCCACTTTTCCGGCAATTTCCATGGCGGTGGTGAGGTCCCACATCTGGATGCTGCCGTTGCCGTGTCCGGTGAAGAGGTAGCGACGCGGCCGGGAGCCGATGCGACTGGAGCCCTCGCACTCGTGCACCACGAACGCTGTGATTGAGGTGCCGTCCACAGAGCGCACTTCACACAGCCTGCCAGAGGGGGTGCCAGGAGAGGGAGGGAGGGAGAGAGAGAGAGGGAGATGGAGAGAGGGAGAGGGAGAGGGAATTATTTTGAATATTTGGTCATATATCCTTTGCATGCCATGACTTCCTGATGTCTGTGACCCAACAACATCAAAAGACTCTGGTCTTTTTGGGGGGTGGGACTAGATTTAGCTGTAAATTATGCTAGAACAGTATGGAATACATGGTTGGTAAAATGGCTGTAAGTCATCAAGGGTGTGAGGTATCAAACAAGCCTCAAACCATCACTCTGCTGCCAGATATGCAGTAGATATTGATGGATCACTTTAAGTTATCCATCCATATCTACTGTATTTCTGGCAGCAGAGTGACGGTTTAAGGCTTGTTTGATACATCAGACCCTTTTTGACTTAGAGCCATTTAGGTAACCATGTGTTCCATACTGTTCCAGTGTAATTTACAGCTAAATCTAGTCCCACCGCCCAATTCCCATAGAAATCCATTAAAATGCAGAGTTATAGTAGTAGTATCGCTTGTAAGAGTACCAGAAAGTAAGATATCAAGAGTCTTTTGATGCTGTTGGGTCACAGACATCAGGAAGTCATGGCATGCAAAATATATATGACCAAATATTGAAAAAATACTTTATTCTACATATAAATGCAGGGGTGGCAATAATTGTGACAAAGGATACGCGAGCAAATATAAAAAAGTATTACTTTATTCTATATATAAATGCAGGTGGTTTTGTTAAAAATGATTATTTCTTGATGATTATTTCTAGATTTTTTTTCTCATAATAAATTCACTTCAATTAAAAGTTGGATTTTTCTCATTTTTTCAGTGTGAGATTAAGCAAATGGTGAATTTGCTATAACCCTTTTTACTCATCTTTACCAGGGGTGGCAATAATAGTGGAGGGCACTGTAAATGATGTAGTAGAGAAAATTCCATAATGAATTTTAAACAAAAAATATTCATACAATAACTTAATAAATGTGAATGCTTCCATTTCAATTAAATAGCCGGAAAACATAAGTAGACGCCCACCTTTTCCCATTGGAGGAGAGGCGTACATAAACCTTGTCAGTATCTGGAACCACTCTCTGGATGAACACCTGCTGGTCGTCCCTCTCACCGTATGGTCCTGGAGTGGAGGCAGTCCATTTAAAAATTATGATCATTATTCCCCTTTTTTCTCCCCATTTGGAATGCCCAATCATATTCATCATCAGCACCACTAGTATTTGTGTTGGAAACAGTAGAGTGTACATGGCCGTGATTCAGATTCAGAGTCCTGGTACACAGGTCAGAGTCTGATTCACTCCCAGTTCACTTCAATTGACTCTGACTTACCGATCTCTGTTCCTGCGCTGCAGCCCCCGAGCCCATCTATGTCCTCCAGGGACAGGATCTTGAAGGAGTTCAGTGGGGTGGAGCCCGGCTGCGTGGAGATCATGCCCCGGAAGCGGGTCACTGTCCAGGTGCGCACGTGGTTGTTGTCCGCACAGACTACAACAAAACCTAGCATTACTAAGCAGACTGGGACACAGACAAGCGTTTCTGTGCAGACTAGAACATAAACTAGCCTTACTGCGCAGACTGGGACATAAACTAGCCCTACTGCGCAGACTGGGACATAAACAAGCTTTACTGCGCAGACTGGGACATAAACTAGCCTTACTGCGCAGACTGGGACATAAACAAGCTTTACTGCGCAGACTGGGACATAGACTAGCCTTACTGTGCGGACAGGGACATAAACTAGCCTCAATGTGCGGACAGGGACATAAACTAGCCTTACCGTGCAGACTGGAACATAGACTAGCCTTCCTGCGCATACTTGAACATAAACTAGCCTTACTGCGCAGACGAACATAAACCTGCCTTACTGCGCAGACTGGAACATAAACTAGCCTTACTGCGCAGACGAACATAAACTAGCCTTACAGCACAGACTGGAACATAAACTAGCCTTACTGCACAGTCTGGAACATGAACTAGCCTTACTGCGCAGACTGGAACATAAACTAGCCTTACTGCGCAGACGAACATAAACCTGCCTTACGGCACAGACTGGAACATAAACTAGCCTAACTGCACAGTCTGGGATGTACACTAGACTTACTGCACAGATTGGAATATAAACTAGCCTCACTGTGCAGACTAACATAAACTAGCCTTAGTGCGCAGACAGGGACGTAAACTAGCCTTACCGTGCAGACTGGAATATAAACTAGCCTCACTGTGCAGACTGGAACATAAACTATCATTGCCTGAACAACCGACAGTGTAACAGCAGCTGAGGGTGGGTCTCAGCAGAGCAGCCTACCTGAGGTGAGGTGTTTCTCTGACAGCATGATCTTGGTAACAGGGCTGCGGTGGACAGAGAAGGTCTGGAAGAGCTGTGGACCTGAGCCCACCGTTTCGGGGTGCTGGACTATGACCCGCACAGTGCCGGAGCTGGTACCGTAGGCAATCTCGATCCAGTTCCCGCTGTCGCCTTAGGAGATGAGTCCCAATCAAACACACCACCGAATACTTAGGAGAGCATGCTAAGTTCTCTCTTAAAGAACCTAATTTCTGCAACACGATTTCTTAATTTTTTTTATACAAGCAGAGCATTTCACTTGGGTTGGTATGAAATTGTATGTGGAATTCTATGGTTTGCCAGATACATTTCTCATTACGGCAACAGGTCTGCTTATCTGCGTTTATGAACTTTAAGTGAATTGGAATGTACAATGAGATTCCTAGTTGCAACGTAGACTGGTAAATATTTCCAGGGAAAGGTCCTGAGAACCTCTAGAAAGTCTCTAGAAAGCGAAGGTACGATCTCTTAAAAGCAGGAGGAAGGCATCCACACTTGTTTTGGGTGTGAGGTAGACACTGAGGGCTGTAATGGCATCTTCGGAGGGGTCTCGGTACAGCTCCGTCACCAGGAGGTCATTGTCCTTCATCCTCAATGGGAACTTCTGCACATCTGGGGATAAAAACAGAACGCTCCTTTTCAATGGCTGGAGAGCGCCGAGAATCAACCCAGAGCCGTTGATGCCAGGCAGTTATGCTTTTGCCATGTTCTACAGTTATGCTGTCGCATGTCCCATGTCGTACCACCTTTAAAGTGTCTCAATCTTCAAATGCGTCATTGCAACAAAGTCTAAAATGCATTAGTTCTACATTCAAGTGAGCTGCTTGATCAACTAATGAAACCAGAGAGGAAAGGTGCGATCATACTGACTATGGTAGTGGCCATGGTGTTATCCCGGGGTCATAGCAGTATGAAATCACAGTGGCAATAGTATTGCTAACTGATATACATCCTGGTTCATGACATGCAAGCATTTTATGTGCTTAGTGGCATGGCCCAGTTTAATATGTTCCTCAATAGTGAGCTGGGATGTTCATACGGTACATGTACATACACGTTCATAACGTGCGTGCGTGCGTGCGTGCGTGCGGTTTAACCCACCATGCCCTTTATTTCTGCAAGTCTGGAGACGTGCATCTCTACCAGAGTATCGATTTGATTGTTGCTTTAAATATCTCTAGCTGATGAGGTCCTTTTCTAAAAATTTGTTTCAGATTTTTTCCCATTTTTCTCCCAATTTAGTAGCCAATTGAACCCCTATTCTAATTCAATTCCCCCTGTGTAGCAACCGCTAGAGAACCACCACTATACAACCCTGTCAGCTGGTAGTAGGAAGGAGGGCGCCACGTCCTCTACAGGGCGCGACTCCTCGAGCTCCTGACCGTGATTCCAACTCGCCCAAGGCCTTTTTTGTGTGCAGCGATTCTCTCCGAGCCCCTCCCCCCACCAGGAAGCAGCCGCCAATTGCTGCTCCCACAGGGCACCGGCCATGCTCGGATATGGCAGGACCGGGGCGCGAACCCCGATCCTCGGAGTACAACTGCACTGACTGAAAGTCAGATGAGGTCCTTTTCAGCCATGTTAAAAGCATGTTAAATGGCTGAAAGCATCTGCTAAATGTCTAAATTTGATGTAGAGCAAAATGGCATAAAATACAAAGTTCTATTGTATCTTATAATTTGTTTATTCAGGAAACCCTAAAAAGTTCTAGAGCAAACAATGCAGAAAAATAGTGGCACACAAACACAGTACCACATGCAACATTAAGTTAACCTAAAAGGAAACGTAGATCCAAGATGGCTGTGAACTGGATTCACACACCTAGGTAACTGGAGTGAATGAGCACACACTGCAGTAAAACCCATGCACTTCTTACAACTCAGATGCATCCTGCTGCAATGTGTTTGTTTGCTAGTAACCATCCCTACAGGAGAACAACAAACAGCTGAGAGGCGCCTATATTTACTTACCTATATAATATATAGAGCCATTATTGCATCCCAGTAGTAGGAAGGACCCTGCCGTGTCATAGCTGTTAATGGGAACCACGTCTTGATTCTCGCAGTGGGGAGGGAACAGGGAGTCCAAATTAGGACATTAATCCAGGCAGAACACAGCCCCCCAACATTCTCAACAGTCTCTCTGGTGATGGGAGAGTGAGGCTTCATGAACTTTGTAATGGGCAGGCCTATAATGTTGTCCATTTGCTTAAACTAGAGATACCAATATGATGCCAATATTATTGTGTATCAGCCAATAATAGCTTAAAAAGCATATCAGTTTAAATGGTTTATAAGCTATCAATAACCTAGAGTCAAATTATGGTTATTAATATTGGCCACAAAATCTCCATATCGTGCGCCTTTAGTCTGAACCAATCAGATCAAGAGTTTGCTCTCCAAAGGAAAGCACAATGATTTTGAGTCACTAATAGTGTATGAAGGTTCCGCCCATTATTATTGTTTTTTGATTCAAGATGCCCCATTCTATCATCACTGACTGTACCAAAGCTAGACAACCACAAAAAAAAGGAAATCTATACACCTTCTTCCATGTGTCTGAAACCAAAAATCCTCCCAATCCAAGGCTGCATTCCAATAGTCAAATTCGAGCAAGAAAGGATCCTTTAGATCGCATGAACCGGAAATATTTCCCGGGCAGCCATGCTAAGGACCGTTCGTATTTCTTATATTGAGAAGGAAAGGAGCTTCACTTTTATCCGTCCTTTAACAAAAGATGCACTGGACTATCCTTTCCAGAAGGAAGGTAGTATTCGCGCCACACAATGTAATGCCGCCAATGTTTTCATAAGCATTTTCCCGGAACCTACCGAATTACCTAATTCAATTTTGGTTGCTAGTATTGTTGGTTAGTATTGGCTTATAATATAAAGTAAACAAACAATGACACAATCAGACAATATATTATAAATTTATTATAAGGCTAAATTTCGCCGAAATAAAACCAATGGTTCAAGTGAAATACAGACAGCGATGATGCGTCTTTTGTCGTAATTTTTTGTGAAGTTGTAGTGCGCTATGTTGAACAGTCAATATGACTAGATGTCGCACCGTGACGCAAGGTAAAGGAGGTTCGAATTCCACAGTAGACACTACAGTCCTTGTAAATCTCTCCTTCCATCTTTTCCTTGATCCCCATGACGTTTTCTGGCGAAGTCAAGGAAAAGTTGCAAGGAGCTATTTTTTTTGACAATCGGAATGCAGCCCAAGTTCTCAACTCTTTTGCACTGTCACTGATGTTATTAGTCTTCCTAACCACAGGGGGAGCTGCAATAAAGCCAGCCTTACCTGCCAGTGTTTGGTCACAGCGTTCCACACGCCCACTTTTCCTGTGTGGCTGGTGGCGATCAGCTGGTTGCCAACAAAGAAGAGAGCTTCTACGGGGACGTTCAGACTGAAGACGCCTTGGGGACCACAATCGTGTCACTCAGAGCAGCACACCGCAGAATTATGAGTAGAATTATAACCTACTCATAACTTATCTAGCTTCATCACTGATTTAGGGGTTCCCAACTCTGGTCCTGGGGCCCCCCATCTATGCCGTTTTACTTCCAACTTGGGCTGAATGACTTGGGGGAAATATGTAATTGCAATTTTTCTGACAGATATTGCGATACGATTCGCAATATAATTTTTTAATCATTGGGTCGTTTGAATAAAATCTAAAAATTATGAAAATGTAAGGCTGCATTTTGTATTTGGGTTAGGCTATTGAATATAGCCTAGCTACATGGGCATAACTCTTTTTGTGAAATGTGATCTTTTGTGAAAGGGGTCTGAATTAACTTAACTGTATAAATACATTTTATAGAGTATTGGTTTTTATTATTCTCTTTATTTACTGATGTGTAAGGGTAGGTTAGCTGTGTAGTGGCATTCAATTTTGTTTACAATACTAATTGCTTAGTTTGGATAACTTTACACATATCGATTATAAATGGGCCTTGCATCCTTTGTGGTGAAACCACATTTTTGGAGTAACACTGATGTCCCCCACTTTAGTAAGTCGCTGTGGATAAGAGCGCCTTCTAAGTGATTGTAATATAATGTTGTTAGATATAAAACATGAAGTTCGACCCAACCCTTTCTCCTTTGTGTCATCACAACACGGTCACTAATGCTCAGAGCAATTGGGTCCAATCATTTCCCCAGACTTTGAATGCAGGCTAAGAAAGACATGAAAAACTATTGGAGGTGGATGAAAGAACATAACAGTTACACAATTACCTATTTACATAGTGTATGGTATCTTAGGACGCCATGCACTGTGTTCTGTCCCAGGGAAACTCCACCCGATCAGCGGTGGTGGTGGCGGACTCACCGATCTCGCTGCCATTACCATCGGGGCAAATGGCCCACAGGATGATGTCCGTGCCAGAGGCCACTGCCACCATCTTGTCATTGTCCCCTATAGAGCCCCCCATCACCTTGGCATTGAGCGCCACCCTGTCGATCACCCAGTCCAGCCGCGGGCTGGTGAACACCTGCTGCCAGCCAGAGGATTCCTTCACCCTGGCAACCGGGACAGATGGAAGGACAGTGTTCCTCTCAGGTATGTCATAGCAGCAATTCAGCAGGACGGTCTGTCTGTCTGTCTGAAAGTCCTTTCGATAATTATTACCCTGCTCTACTCTTCAATGACTCTATAGCACAACTTTTGGACAGATGTAGGGATGCCAGAGCAGATTGGGAGCTGGGTTTCTGACCTGTAGCAGACGACAAACTGGGCGTAGGCCACGGCGATCCAGTTGTGGTGACCGCATATGATGCGGACCATGCCTGGATCACTAACTGGCCCTGTGAAGGGGAAAATGGAGGCATGGGATTAACTGCAAGTTATCACAGAAGCACAGCTGGAGAGCTGGATGTAAAGTTTATTGGGGTGGGTACGTGTGGCGACAATTCCAAATCACGCTTTCCACTAAAGTTTTGAATTGCGCCATGTGACCTATTTTACCTAGTTCTCTCATTTTTAACCTAGCAAAATTAAGGTTAAACATAATCCCCATCAAGTCTGTTGGCGGAGGTAATGATGTTGAAGATAATGATGGTGGTGATGAGCCATGTTGTTAAAACTGCAGCATTGAGAAAGCAGAATTACACAGATTACAGAATCAGTGCAGCGTGTCCACCATATACGTCAGGGTAAAGCCTGATTTATACTTTCGACAAGTGTCGAGCGACAAAAATGAAGGCGTCACACAACGTTTGGAATTTATACTAATTTAAAAAGTGGAAAAAAGAAGGTGGTCTGTCCGTCCCATAAACCAAATGAGGGAAAGCCAGGGTGAATATGTTCTTGTTAAACAAATGTGTCAAACTCTGGATGAACATGTGCATTTCAAATATTTTAGGATGTCAGCCAACCGATTCAGTGATTTAATTAGAAAAATTACCAACATAACCAAAATAATGAAGTGAGCAAAAAACGTATCCATGACAATGAATTTAGGCATTCCATCTGGCTGTCCAATCAGACTGTGCGACAAAGTATGACGTTGTGCGCGACAGCATTCTAGAGGTGAGCGGCACTGAAAAAAAGTGTCGAGCGACACTTGTTTCCAGTTGAATACATCATTTTTGTCACTCGACAGGGTCGTGCAACAAAGTATAAATCAGGCTTAAGGGCTGTCAATACTGTAGAATCCCTGGAGTAAGGGCCGTCAGCCCTAGGTGCCCTGGGGTAAGCTGGATGCCTCAGGGTAAGGGTTGTCATACCCGATATGCCCCGGGCGTGCTGTCGCACTCTGGATGCCCCTGTGGTAAGGGCTGTTGTACTGTAGATAAACTCCTGTGGTAAAGGGCTTTCCTTACCAGAGGGCTTCTCCTCCACCAGCATTTTGCCCAGTGTGCCAGCATTGCCCAGGTTGGGTGGCATGGTGTTGCTTCGCCTCACCGGCGCCCTCTCCACAGGGCCGGTACGACCGCTCATGTACTGCGGCCCCGCCACGCTGTGCCGGTTCCTCTTCTTCACCGGGTAAACTGCAGGGCCACGTGGGATATTAAAGCACATCCGTCAAAACATGCAAGATTTCTTAATGTTCATATATGAACGAATAGCCATGCAATTAAAACTTTTTACTTTGGAAGAGTGCCTTGGCTTTGCTTTTTCTACCTCACTTTGATGCCTCCCGTTTCATGCCAAAGAGCACCTTCATTTACTTTGTTACACTAAAAAACAAATTTGTTTTGCGCCGTAGCCCTCAGTTTACTCGTTTTCATTTAGACATCCGTCAAACCATCGGATTTCATCCACGAGTTGTCCGTAATAGAGCCACAGTGCGGGAGATGTGATGGGCTCCGCCATTACATTAGCGCCACAGCCAATAGCGCAGCCAACACGGCCTCATTCGGCGATTCAGATCACATGTGGACAGGCTGGTAGCTTACCGATTGCTTTCTGCATTCGGCGTAGATCCCATACACATCAGCTGACAGCTAAATGAATGCCTTGCAAATCATTCAGTACAGATTATCAGCCAGTAGCTAAATGGATTACTCTCGCCGTTTAGTATAGACAGTGTACGGATGGGCTGCTAGTTTACTGATGATATGGCTTGTTTGGAGGCTTACCTGGCGGTGGGAGATAGCCGTTGAAGAGGACTGACCCACAGGAGGAGCGGTCAAGCTCATCACAGAGCTGCAGCTTCCGAACTGCGGAAGTAAAGAACAGTTGGACACAGACACATTTTACCTGCAAGATTTAGGGCATATTTATTTATTAACCTTTATTTATAGAGGCTCTTTTACAGCAATATCTTGTTAAACCCCAATGCGTGAAATGGACCACACCCACTGTAATATCGAGGTACACTCGTGTGGAGATTAAAGACCCCGGTCATACCTAATGGAGCGATCCCGTAGAACTCTGCTTCGTGCATCAGCAAGTGCACATTCACAGACCTGTTCAGGGAGATGAAGTTAGCGGTGTCAGAAACCGTCTGAGTGTGGACAAAGCATTATCATCATTCATTCATCAACCCGCTTATTCCTGTTCAGGGTCAGCAGCCCAACTGTAAATGGAGCATCAAATTATTTAAATCCAGAGGCTCCTGACTGATGGCTCCTATATAATCCAATGAAACAACAGCCAATCATTACTGATCACAAGGACATGGTCATAGATCGGACCACAAACCCATGGCCAAAGTTATGGTTCACAAATGTGTGACTGCATATAAGATGCCTCATAAAATGCAATGCTACGTCGGATTCCACCAGCACACAGAAAACAGAGAATCCACGGACTACACCGTTTATACATTATTGTGTAATGAAACACAGACGCAGATGTACCTGGGGTGCAATTCTTTGGTGCGAAGGAAGTTGAGGATCGGGGCAAAAAGAGATGGATCTCGATCTATAAAAATCTGGGGTAGACAAAGGCAGAAAAGAACATATATTCTCAGAACAGGCCCATGACGATAATGTCCATCTCGATACAAAGATATAAAATAGAAATTGCATGATCATGTTTTCATTTTCCAAATTCGTTTTGACTGCTTACCGCTCCCGTTTCATCCTTCAACGTGGAAATCCGGCCACTTAGAAGGCTGTTGGGGGGGACAATTAAAAACATCAGCAGGGCTTATCTACAAGGATACCATCAAACAACTTCCATCAGAACCGTTTGCAATAAGCTACTCTTGACTCCATGAGCATGAAGTGTAGAGGAAGCATACTTAGCGATAAAGCTGCAATTACACCAAAAGTGGAGCGTATGTGTAGTGGCCGCGGAGCGATGCTCGCTTCCTTTTGGCGCGCATGCTAGCGGATTACAGTGTTTATACAAGCCATGGTCCAGCGCGGAGATGTAGCTTAGTTTCAGCTGCAAGTCAAATTTCTCCACGTCTGACACAGTAATGTCATAGAAAAGGTTTTTTTCACCTGTGCAACATGGTGCGGCGGAAGGGGGTTAAGACGCAATATCAGTTTCACTCTCTTTCCTAATGAAGGTAATGTATGATTACCCATTACGTTTGTGCTTTTCATTTAAAAAAAATTCTGAACCTACTCACTGTAGTTCGCTACATGGCTATATACACACCATGACATGTCATGCCTATACTGCAACATGAGCCACATCTGGACTTCAGGGAGGTAGCTATTTCACGAAGTGGAATAAGAAAATTCTGCATAAAAACACGTAGCCTAGCCTACTTTAATCCATATCAAGAGCCGATGTAATGGTACGGTACTTGCTGCAGATGAAACTCCGATAATATCCAATTTTCAAACAGTCACATTTTCTCCTCTCTCTGAGATTACTGTTTTTGTACATGATTCCTGACAAAAATAATAAACAATAACTAAACTGAAGTTAAACTAACATTTAGAACACTAATTTGCCTTGCCCTAGCAATCTGAGCCATCAGAGTTCATAGCTGCCCCGAGAGACACTCTGTGCAGCGGGCGGGTCTGCTTCAAAGCTCTGTGTGTTTGTGCCTGAACACGACGAGAAGAGGGGGGCTGTAGGCTGCCCACCCAATCAGAAGCTAGAAATGGTACTGGTATTTTCTGTGCTATTTTTCCATTGGCTGAACAAAATTTATAAATTTTCTTAACTTTTGATTGGGTGGGCAAGACGCACGCTTGGGTGGGCTCCTGCCCATAGCTACCGCCGGCCTTGTTAGTGACACAGAATTATCACCAAAATAAATGCAAATGGATGTTTAATTCATGTTTAGGCAGACATTCCAACACACTAAAAGGATAGAAACATATCTCCCTCTAGGCTTGATGAAAGAGTAACCAATCAGAATTCCAAAGTAAACACGCATCGTGTGAGAGTGTTTAGAGAAAGTGGACGGACAACACAAAACTAATTGTCAAGGTGGAAAAGCACCTGGAGCTGTACAACCCACAACACACCTACGACTAGGACAACCAAAAAAAAGAAAGAAAAGGCTTGGGATGACGTTGCCGCAGTTGTTGGAGCAGGTATTACACGATGTAGCCCATTTAATTAACTCAGATAGCGGGGCACTCCACCTCCTTGTTTTATCTCAGGGAAAACTACGCTAAAAGAATGGTGTTACCTATATTTGCAAATATAAACACTGCTGTTTATATACGTATGTTCTTATCCATGACTTATCCAAGTGAACAGAGGTTGTCAGATTTAAATAGCACTGTTTCCAATTGCCTGGAGACCTAATGCCACCCCCCCACACCAAATAAGCTACACTCAAGAGAACTTCTATTGTTCATTAAAGATACTTCGAAATAACACTTTAAACCATTTCAAAAATGCTAGCAGCAAATGCAATGTTAACATAAATAGGAAACACAAATTAACATGACTTTTAAAAAATGTAACAAATTGTGATGTTCACAAAAATTATATTTCATTAACAATAATGTGCAAGGATTGTTAACCATGTTTCTAAAAGCAGCATAGAAGACCTCTTTACTTCCACTACGTGTCCGCTTCACTCTTGATATAATTCCAAGGCTGCGTTCGGAATGGCTCCCAATACACTTTATAGTGCACTACTTAGGGAATCAGCCATTATGTAGGATGTTCTAATTCTCAGTATTCTCAATTGAGAATTTGGAAAGCATCAAAATAGCCTAAATAGTTCACGATTAAGCATATAGGGAGCCATTCCGACGCAGCTTAAGACAGACTGTAGCCGGAAATCTTCTGATTATGATAGCTGACTTCAGTACAGACTTAATAAATATGGATACCTACCTTGAGAAAAAAGAATCTGGAACCCATGTCAGAGTCTGCCTTGATGTGCTGAACCTGAAATATTAATATTAAATTCATAAACATCCATATTTTACATATAATTTCTTCAACAATTTAAATGACAGAAAGATGCCTGTCAAAATAAAATTAATATCTAGCCAACTATAATATTGTAAAACTGGCCCACAGGACAATTTAAATGGTACTGGCTAGCGTTACACATCACAATCCTGTGATAATAATTGAATAACGATTAGCTAAACCATAATTAACCTTGGGTCTTGTGAAGAGCTACCAGATAGCCACACATTGTGATTATAAATTCAACCAATTGGGTTAACTTCATCTTTCAACCAACATTGTTTCAGCTTCAACTGCACAGCTGAAAATATAAATCAGTCAAAGCAAATCTAGAGAAGTTACAGAACTAGGCATTTAGGCCTATCCTCTAAGTATTAAAAAATAAAACTTATATTTAATAAGCTAGATATCTGCAACTTATATTTAACCCTTGTGTCCCTGTGCACCCGCCCTTCCCTGGGAGGTGCCAATGGTTGCCATTTATCTCTGCAAGATCCCATTTAACAATGTAATTTTCTGTGATGTCTCTGATATGTGATTTATATGAATCCACTATAATGATCGTTTACGTTTACTACTGAGAAATTAAAATAAAACAAGGTTTTCATGCAGTAGATTGTTTTAGGTGACATTCAATTTTATTGAATCTTTATTATCTTATTGTATTCAAACAAACCATATAGACAAAAATACAAAGCAAACACATGTAACGAAATATAAAGACAAAACAAGAACCCTTTTTCTAAAAGTTTAAAACCAAACAGAAGGGGGGGACACTTAGAAAAAAAATAAATAAATACTTAATACAGCTGCATAGCAACAACAAGACAAAGACAGTATTCTTTTACATTATAATATGTAACGTTAGGCTGAAGAATTTATGACGAGCAACAGATGCCAAACTGGTCAGCAACGAGCTAACCAACATAAGGGATAGCATTGGCAATCCGTCAACCAGGCAACTAACCTAGCTAACGTTACTGCTTGCTGACCGGGTTGTTCAATACCATTTAAAATAGTAAGGTTAAACGAGGGAAAATAACATTTTATTATTCCCTTAGTAAGAAATTTGAGAACTTTCAGCGCAGTAAAAAAACAATCAACGAACGTCTCAAAGCTGTTTTAAAAGTCTATAGCTAATAGCTTACTAACTTAATCAAAACCTTAGCTAGCTAACACTGTCAGTTGTTATCCCGAGGAGTCAGTAACTTATCGTTAACACACTATGTTTATGCAAGTTAGCTAGTAGCAAGCTGTAACACAAAGGCTGCATTTTGCCAATTGCGGTTTTACAGACTGCTACAAAACGAAGTACTCTACGCCTGAAAAATGCTTGGTGCCAACTTAGATAATACCTGAAAAAACAAAACACATACCGCTACATAACACAGAAAGCTAAATGAGCAACGTCAGCTCCTGTAACAAACCGAGCTTTATTAACGTTATAGCCAAGTTACCTTTTTCCTCCTACGTTTAGATGGATAATTTCTCCCGTCCTTGCCACGTTAGCCATGCTTTAAGCGATGTTCATGGTCCTCACATATATTCCTAAATATTGTATCTACATATGCCGACGTTGGCCGGGACAGTAACAAAATATTAAACTTTTTCCAAGCTGACCATTATCTGTATTTCACATCTCCGGCTGGCAACTTCCGGAAACATTAATTTTAAAATCTCTTCCTTTTTGTTCCTCAGTGATTGGTGTTCAGGCAATAATCTCTGTCATCTCATTGGTCCTTTCAATTGTCAATTAATATAGCTAAGCCTGACATTTCCTGTTAGTGGGTAGTCCCAATATGGGCGTGTTCGAGTAGACATCGGTGAGCAGTTGGCTTGCCTGCATCAGGCGGAAATGACAAACGCCTGAGCAGATCCAACTGGGATAGTTTCGGACGTTTCTGAAAACGGCAGGGAGAAAACAACATGGAGGAGTTAGCCGTGTTTTTTGTGGTTGCGGAGGACCTAGAGGCGAGTCCTTTTTACTTCAAAATCTTGAAGAAATGGAGGAGAACGAGAGAAAGTTATTACTGACCTACATTATTTCATGACTTGTATTGTTCGGGTAGTCAGTATTTATCTTTTGCTACGCGACTTTGGCGAAGCACCCTGCAAGTGCATTGTGCCACAGTGCAACTCCAATTAAAGTTCTTGAATAAATATGTATAATTGCCATTTGAATTAAAGCGCTGGCTGCCGTTTAATTAGCGAATAACTAAATTATTGGGCGTGTTCGGCTAGAGCCGATTTACGTCATATCTGCGTCGGCCTGCATCGGAAACTGTCCGAGATGGCCGAAAAGTCGAGTAGGGTATAGCTGCAGCCTGCAGACTCCACGAAACGCCCCTCACTCCAAGAAACGCCCCCAACCAACTACGGTGGCCTTGGGGGATCCTGTTGGTTCGCTGCTGTTAATCCGCAGCAAAATTATGCACACTAATATAAATGGGTATATACTGAAAGTATTTCAATGTATGTAAACCAGCTAAACAGTCCGTTCTATCCATATCCATTCTATCCATTGTTACCACTCATATTTCTGTCATGAGCCAAATTAATTACGTTAGAGTGCTATATATTTTTTACAATACAAGCTAGTGAAAATTAACATGGCCGGGGAGTCTATTGAAGAAGTCAGTAGTTTGTATTGAAATGGTCTGTTATAGCTCGCTAAAAGTATGGATTACGGCGAACCGTTCATACCCTGCCCCAGCCGGCTGATATTTGTGGAGAGGTGAAGTGCCAGAATAGATAAACTTTCAGAATTACTCGATTGCTTTCGGCCGCTTAAGCGGCCCACAGCGTTCACTTTTTTCAATGGAATAATATGGTGCTGTGTCTGAAGATATTCATATCGAAAGCAATTTATTACATTGTTATTTCGTTGTATTGAAGACAAAAGTAGAATAATTTAGGAATATTTTATGAATGAAACTCATTCGTTAATGCAATTTAGAACTGTTCAATGAACCTATGTGTAACCTAATTGTAATTTTGAATTATTTTGTATTTCTGAATCATTATTGTTTAATCATTCGGCAGGTTATCATTCGAGCAAGCTTGTTACCACCAGCTGTGCCAGCCGTTTCATTTTGTTCATTATTAAACCCTCCAGAATAAAACAAAACAACCTCTTTTTTAAATGTCACTCCTAAGTCCACTCTGAGATTCTTTAGTGCAACCGTAGCATTTTAATGGGCTGTATTGGCCTATTGGAATAGGAAAACGACTTCCAGCATAATACATTTTATAGCCTTTTCTCTCAATTAAAACCTAACTTAAAAAAAAAAAAAATGCACATATTTACAGACATGATTGTTCACGTCAATTTGTTGGCCTAACTAATGGGCAGGTTGGAGTTACATATACAGCTCTGGAAAAAAATTAAGAGACCACTGCAAAATTATCAGTTGTCTCGTTATTTCGGTTCCGTACTCTAATCTAGCACTTTGAGTTTGAAAGGATACAATGACAATGAGGTTGAAGTGCAGACTGTCAGCTTTAATTTGAGGGTATTTCCATCCATATCGGATGAACGGTTTAGAAATTATAAAACTTTTTATAGGTGGCATCCTATGACAGTGCCATGTTTAAAGTCACTAAGCTCTTCAGTACGACCCATTCTAATGCCAATGTTTATCTATGGAGATTTCATGGCTATGTGCTTGATTTTATGTGCCTCTTAGCAGTGGGGGAGGCTGAAACACCTGAACTCAATACTTAGTAGGGGTGTCCACATACTTTTGGCCACAGAGCCGGTTTTTGGCATAGGCAGTATAGGCAAATGCTAAGGGCGCCACCACCCAGAGGGGGCGCAACAAATGGGAGAAAAAAAAAAAGTTTCGCTTTTAAAAAAATAAATAATTGTAATAATTTTTGACTAATACTACTAGTTAACACTGTTATTTCGAAATATTAAATAACCCCACAACAACCAGCGTAGCTCTATAGCATAGCCTATTAAATAATAATAATTTCTTAGTTCATGTCACCCCGCCGCCCTCCAGCCAGGCAATTAGACTTTACCTGCGCTCCCTCTCTGGGCAATGGTAAAGTGTGGCTATCTGACGTGACCCTCGCATTATATGCTATCAACATGTCGAAAAGACCAAATCTGCCCGGTGCTCAGGGAAGGAAAATAAGGAAAGAAGAGGAACAACGTGAAAAGGGCAGAGGTACAGTACCGTTAATGTGATGAAATGAATTGTCTAGTGCTCTCTGACTTTAGGCGCATCCTGCCCCGGTACCGGGGGCGCTTGGGTTGAAGAGGATAGTGCCAGATAACTTAAGTTAGCTAGCTAATATTACTGTAGCCGAGCCGAGCGTTACATTAGCTAGTCACTAGTCACTCACACTAGAGTGCGGATCGGGCCGCATATTTCTGTCCGAACCTGACCGAGTCCGAGATAGTAGTAATCGAGCCCGACCCGAACCCGACAGGAATTCTGCTTGAGCCCGACGCAGTTAATGTAAGGCACTGAAGCGCTGACATAGTGTTTCCCTGTCACGCAGTTGTTGTTACCATGGTTACAGCTTCCCTGTTTAGTGGACACTGGGCACCTAAATGAAAAAATAAAATAATATATTTATAATAAGGTTGTTCTTGTGTTGAGTGTGCGGTTTACACTGAACCATCAATTATTGGACAAAGCTCAGTGTGCCACTTCTCTTTTTTTGGACGTACTCTTGCTGCAACCTGCACCTCTATTGGAGAGACACGTGTACGTTGAACTATCTTTCTGTTGGTAATCATACTTTTACTTGAATACAGTTTTTTGGTACTCTACCCGCCTCTGCTGGCCATTGTGAACGTTCCTTTGCACATTGTTTCATTGCATTTGGAGGTTGTTTCTGGACTTGTGAAAGTAGCTTTTTGTTCTCAGTTGCAGATTAAAGCCGTGTCTTTTATTTTCGGTAATGATTTAGCTGGAGAAAATGTGTTTTCTCTGCCTGATGTTACGAATGAGCCTAGCATGAATGACAGTACTGATAACGTGGCATGATAATTTCTCTCTGTTTTCACTGCGTGTGTAGTGACACACACAATATTCGGTATCATCTTTATTTATTTCATACTGTGGTGCCGAAGTAAAGGAGTCGGAGGTGGAGTATCACTGTTGAATATTGGCGCTAGCCGTTTATTAGACATCTCCTATTCATTCGTCAACAACACTCTCTCTCTCCCGAACGAACGTGAAACGTAAAGTGCAACAACTTGCTCAACCGAGCGGAACCAATTAAATCACCAAAGGTTCCTATGTGAATTATGTAACCCACTACACAAGCCCCCCCAGAATTCACCCATAGTCAAAATCCCCTCTCCGCGGGGGAACAACGGCCCGACCACGACGGGTGCGAGAAACAGGGGCCGAGGAGGGAGGGGTCGAAGGCGCAGCCGCGCCGTCCACAGGTTCTGGGGGCAAGGGTGTCAACGGGGCAGAGGGCACCTCAACCGGAGGCGGGGGGCAGGGCCCGAGGGGGCGGCCCCTACGTGGGGGCTGTGCCAACTCCAGTGGCCGGGGAATGTCCACGTGGGCGGGCTTCACCCTATCAATGGAGACAGTCTCCGGTCTGCCACCAATGTCTACGACCAAACTCTTATCCCCGTGCTGCAGGACCCTAAACGGGCCATCGTAGGGGGGGCGCAGGGGCCCGCGGTGGGCGTCATGGCGGATGAACACGAAATCCGCTGACCGAAGACTGGGGGGCACCCTGAAGGCGGGGGCACCGTGCTGCGACGTAGGGACGGGTGTGAACGCCTTGGCGGCATCCAGCAGGGCGGTGCGCTGCCCGGCGGCAGACCAGTGAGCCGTGGCGCTCGGGATGAAATCCCCCGGAACTCGCAGCGTCTGTCCGTAGACCAGCTCGGCGGAGGAGGACTGCAGGTCTTCTTTAGGGGCACACCTCAAGCCGAGCATGACCCAAGGGAGTTTGTCCACCCAGTTGCCATCCGTCAAGCCGGCGCGGAGGGCCGCCTTCATCGAACGGTGGAACCTCTCGATCAAGCCATTTGCCTGGGGGTGGTAAGCGGTAGTGCGATGGAGCTTGACTCCCAAACCTTCAGCGACCGCGTTCCACAGCTCCAAGGTAAACTGCGGCCCGCGGTCCGAGGAGAGGTCGGACGGAGTCCCAAAGCGCGCAACCCAGGTGCCGATGAACGCACGGGCTACATCTGAGGACGCTGTTGAGGACAGGGGAACCGCCTCGGGCCAACGGGTCGTCCTGTCGACCATCGTGAGGAGGTAGGTGAAGCCATGTGAAGGAGGCAGCGGTCCGACCAGGTCGACGTTAACATGGTCAAACCTCCGCTCCGGAACAATGAAGGGTTCGAAGGGGGCCTTGGTGTGACGGTGAACCTTAGCCCGCTGACAGGCTACACACAAGTCGACCCACGCCTTCACGTCCTTCTTCAGCCCCGGCCACACAAACTTCTGAGAAACCAACTTGACAGTCGGCTTCCTGCCCGGGTGGGAGAGGTTGTGCACCGTCTCGAAAACGCCCCGTCTCCAGTCAGCAGGGACCAGCGGCCGAGGCTGGCCAGTAGAGAGGTCGCACCACAGTCTGACACCCGAGTCACCGACTGTGACCTCCTCCAGGCGCAAACCGGTGTCGGAGGCCCTGAGGGTCTGGACCCCGTGGTCCGAGGCCTGGTCCGCGCTCATGCGGGCGTAGTCGACGTCCAACTGAAAGGCTCCTACAACCGCCCTGGAGAGGCAGTCCGCGACTACGTTGGTCCTGCCGGCGATGTGTTGGATGTCCGTGGTGTACTCCGAGATGAACGACAACTGGCGTTGCTGGCGGGCAGACCACGGTTCGGCCACCTTCGACATGGAGAACGTAAGGGGCTTGTGGTCTACGAAGGCCGTAAACTTACGACCCTCCAGCAGGAACCAGAAGTGGCGGATTGCCAGGAAGAGGCCGAGGAGCTCTCTGTCGAACGCGCTGTATTTACGCTCCCGGGGGGTCAGCTGGCGGCTGAAAAAGGCAAGCGGCTGCCAGGCGCCGTCGACCCACTGCTCGTGCACTGCGCCAACGGCGTAGTCTGACGCGTCGGTCGTGACCGCGACCGGGGCCCCGGGCGCTGGGTGAGCCAGCAGGGCGGCCTGGCTCAGCGCGGTCTTGGTGGCCTCAAACGCGGCTCCCCTCTCGGCCATCCAGTCGATAGTCTGGTTGGGGGTCTTGCCTTTAAGAGCCTCGTACAGTGGGCGCATGGTGTGGGCGGCCCGGCGGATGAACCGGTGATAAAAGGTCACCATCCCAAGAAACTCTCGGAGCGCCCTAGCCGTATCCGGGCGGGGAAAGGCGGCGACGGCCTCCACTTTCGACGGGAGGGGGGCGGCCCCGTCCTTGTTGATGAGGTGCCCGAGGAAGTGGATTGAGGGCAACCCGAACAGGCACTTGGCTGGGTTCACGATCAGGCCGTGTTCGCTCAGCCGCGTGAAGAGGTCCCGGAGGTGCGCCAGGTGCTCCTCCTCCGAGGAGCTGGCGACAAGGATATCGTCCAGGTAGACGAAAACGGAAGGCATGTCCCTGAGCGCCGAGTCCATCAGTCGTTGGAAAGACTGCGCCGCATTCTTAAGTCCAAACGGCATGCGCAGAAATTCGAACAACCCGAATGGCGTGACCACAGCCGTTTTGGGGACGTCCGCGGGGTGCACTGGGACCTGGTGGTATCCACGCACCAGGTCTACTTTGGAGAAAATCTGCTTGCCCGCCAGGTGCGCAGAGAAGTCCTGGATGTGTGGGACCGGGTAGCGATCGGGAGTAGTGGCGTCATTCAGACGGCGGTAGTCCCCACATGGCCGCCACCCGCCATCCGGCTTGGGGACAATGTGGAGAGGTGAGGCCCACGGGCTGTCTGAGCGTCGGATAATACCAAGGCGCTCCATGTTGGCGAACTCGGACCTAGCGACTGCGAGTCTTTCGGGGTTGAGCCGCCGGGCCCTAGCATGGACAGGGGGGCCCTCAGTCACGATGTGGTGCTCTATCCCATGTTTAGTCGTGGCCGCGGAGAAAATGGGCTCCGCCAAGCTGGGAAACTCACCGAGGAGGAGCTGGTACTTGTCCCCCTCCGAGAGCGAGCTGGAGAGCCCACCGCAGGCCGTCTCGCTGCGAACACACGCGAACGTGGAGAAGGTCCGAGCGTCTACGAGGTGGCCGTTCTTGACGTCCACGAGCAGACCGTGCGCGCACAAAAAATCTGCGCCGAGGAGGGGAAAGGATATGTCAGCCGTGACGAAGTACCACGTAAATCGCTGACCCCCAAAACACAAGTCCACTGTCCTCGTGCCGTAGGTGCGGATAGGGGTGTCGTTAGCGGACGTCAGTGGCGGTCCATGGGATCCACCGGCGGTGTCGTTTGCTGTAGCTGGCAGGACGCTCCTCTGAGCGCCGGTGTCGCAAAGGAAATTGCGCCCGGAGACGGTGTCCTTGATAAACAAAAGCCGGTTTGTCTCGCCCACGCTCACGGCCGCTACAGAGCGCAGGCTTAGGCGTTTCCCGCCGCCTTGTAGTTGCAGGGGGGACGGCACTTGTTCGCTTTGGCGCCGAAGCGTGCGTGAAAATAGCACATCCCCGAGTTGGCACCGCCGTCGGTGGCAGTGAGCCCTTTTCTGGTCGGCGGCGGCGGCGGCGCGGCGCCACCTGTAGGCGTGTAACTGCGGGTCGGGGCCAGCACCTCCGGGGTGCTACGCTGGGTAGCCAGGAAAAAACGATCAGCCTCCTCGGCCAGGGCGCGGGGCTCCGTAATAACAGTATTGGCTAGAGCTGTCTGAACGCGAGGCGGCAGGTGGCGGAGAAACAATTCCATGAAAAGAAAATTGGGCTCCTCTGTACCCAGCAGGCCTAGCATCATTTCCATGTGCTCGGAAGGCTTACTGTCCCCCAGCCCCTGGATCGCAAACAGCCGTCTAGCCCGTTCTACCCGCGACAATTCGAAGGTCTTGAGGAGGAGTGCTTTAAACTCTGTGTATTTATTCTGGGCAGGAGGGGCCGTGATGAAACTCACTGTTCTGGCTGCGGTAGAGCTCCCTAGTGCTGAGACGACGTGGTAGTAGCGTGCAGCATTGTCGGTGATCCCGCGGAGGGCGAACTGCGCCTCGGTCTGTGCAAACCATGCTGCCGCGGAAGTCTCCTAAAACTCCGGCAATTTCAGAAAAGCAACGTTCTGTGCCATGTTCGGTTCAGTCTCTGAGTCTTCAGGTCTGAACCGGGGTCACCAGTGTGGTGCCGAAGTAAAGGAGTCGGAGGTGGAGTATCACCGTTGAATATTGGCGCTAGCCGTTTATTAGACATCTCCTATTCATTCGTCAACAACACTCTCTCCCGAACGAACGTGAAACGTAAAGTGCAACAACTTGCTCAACCGAGTGGAACCAATTAAATCACCAAAGGTTCCTATGTGAATTATGTAACCCACTACAACACTATATTTTCACCAAAAACAACTTGAAGCACCATGTGAAGTAGGCTAACCCATCCTAATTAGTAGTTCAAAAGTAAAATGTTCGCTAGTTGTTCGGCCGCCGTGACCGAGCCCGAACATCATTTTTAAAGTTTAGTCCGAGCCCGGCCCGACCCGTCGGGTTCGGGTCGGGTATCCACCCTCTAACTCACACACACACATCAGCTCTCTCAGTCACTCTGCACCTTCTTGCTAGCTAGCTGGACAGCGGCAAGAGAATGGTCGCCTCATCTTGAAAAATACATAGACTATGCGTGCATAACAGTAGCCTACATAAAATAAAAGTAGGCTACATAACAACTAATAAAAATAAGAGAACTGTAGTACCAGTCATCATCAGGGAAATGGTCTATTCAGCAGGTGTTAGTCCTGTGTCATACTGTAGGCTACATTTTTATTGACATCTGGTTACCCTGTAATCAAAATGCTATTCCTTTTCATCTCCTTTATAATTAATTGTTGTAGTAAGCCTTTGGTTTGTTGTGTTACAGTTCATAATCTCTAAAGTTAGTTTATATAGTTAGTTACATCAGTGTTTTAAAGTGCATATCATTAATGTTAATGCCAAATAAGCTTCCCCATTATGCTATATTAGTATTACACTGCAGTTTACTGCTTTTTTTTTGGACTGTAAATGTAAATCTACATTTCATTGTAATGACAATAATGTTTAATTAAATTTCCATTAGTATGCATGCCCATCTTATGTACAGTATAGCAGACATGCATCTTTTTAAGTTTTTCATCTTTATTCTTGTAAAAAAATAAAAATAAATTACTAATAGACTAACACCCAATGGTAATACACTCTTCTTCTATATTTTACCTTACTTTATTTATGGCAGTAGGTTACTGGTTTCTTTAATATATATATTAAAGATAATATATTGTAAATATCTATAATAATAATGTCACTTGTTCACTGTTTTGATGTTAACTGTTTGATTTTGTGGGTTATTTTCAGTAAAAGAAAAATGTGAAAACAAAAGTGTGAGTGCATGTTATTGGTAGTGAATAAACTGTGATGCAAGGGGGCGCCAGATAAAATCCTGCCTAGGGCAGCCAATTGGTCAGAGCCGGCCCTGTTTGGCCATATAGTATATATATACACTGCTTAAAGAAATTAAGGGAACACTTAATCAACTCCTCGTGTAATATCTCCTCCACGCTCTTGAGACTGTGCTGGGAGACAATAGGTAACCTAATTCTCGGGGTTAATAGTAAATAGTAAATCTCACTGTACTGTTTTAAGGCTGATCGTGAAAAACGAATAGCCCAACTAAAATGTTCCGTGAAACAAATATATATTTATTTATTTATTCATTATTTCATCCTAAAACCGTCATTAAATAACGTTATTTACACAATGAGAAATTTGCAGAATGTGTGTAGCTAATGTTAATCTAAAATGTAGGCTATTGCCTGGTGGATTATAAATTAATAATTTTAATTGAAAATCTTACTCTTAGTTTAACTAACCAGGAATTTCATTATTGTAGTGTAGTTGGCCTATATCACATCATGAAAAGTAAAGCTATTTCTGATTATTTGCGCCATGCTTCTATCAATAATACAAATGGGCATTCTGATAAGGTCTGGGGTAATTTAGGGTATCCCTCTCCGCAGGGAAGAACAAGTTGTGATTGGCAGACGGTATCTGACAACATTCTTTAGTTTGACACCACTTTAGTAGCTAGTTTCAGCACTGGATTAAACGTGTTTCTGAACAAACTTTGTATTTCATAATAATTGCAAGTATAAGTGGCATTGCTGAAAATGAACGAATAGGCTGGTAACGGCATACTTTACGTAGTCTAATGACCTCAGTCGACTGGGCCAGATTTCGCTCATTACACCGCTTACAAAAATACACAATTCCACACAGATAGGCCTACAGCATGACATCATTTAACATTAACGTTGCCCTGCATTGCTCTCTGACAATAAGCAGCTGAAGTAACTACGTCAGTTAGTTCCCTTCTGGAACTGAATGTGCTATACCTAGCTAGTTACATGGATGATCACTTGCTAGATAAACTAAAGAGAGTCAGCAAACTAACTTACGTTAACACACATTAACACGTTGCTATGAGAACGTAGGCTAAATTCCCTCGTTTTTTTTTTTTTGACGTTCAACTACGTTCACATAGCTAATTAGCTGAAGGGGCGTTTCTTGTAGTGAGGGGCGTTTCTTGGAGTCTGCAGCTGCAGCTATGTAAACTTGGAAAAGTCGGTGCTGCGTGAACTAAGGCGGAAATGACAACATAAGGTTAGCAGCGGTGCAGTTGCTCTCGGGCGCCTTCAACAACATCGCCGCGCCTTCAAACTAACCAACGACAGAATTAGTTAGAGAGCGAGGATAGAGTGGTGTTTCCTCACGACAAACGCGGATAATTTCACAATATCGCCACCTATCTCGGCGTATTGATTCTACTCTCAAAAAAAATTCTAAATGAAATGTACCCCTCCCTAATAGTGTTCATACACAGGTAGGCTATAAGAGTTATTTAGTCAATCTTACAATGTAACAGCAGTAGTCTATTTCCCCCCTCTCTCTGGTCTCTTATCTAATTTCACAATTAATATTTATTTTGTTGTTTTAATACATTTAAAAAAAAAAAAATTATTTAATACAATCCTTTTTTTGTACTTCAATTAATGTGATTTTGTTTCATAATGTGAGGATCTAGTATAAGCCCAACCTATCGAACACATTTCTGTACATTACTTTTGTGTACTTGAATTTATTTTTTATTCATACAAATAATACATAAATAAATAAATATGCGTTTTGGGAGTTTGGGATTGTAGCACATATGGTCACTACTGTGGTTATTATATACTGTACCTTACATGTACTTTCTTGAGATAAACCAATATGGATGTGAAAAGTACAATATTAGTAATGTTACACTAACAAATGCCAATTCTCATTCTTGACTGCTTCTGTAATCCAACTGTAGGCCTACCTCTAACTTTATAAAATATGTTGTCTGAACCTAGAAGTGTCAAGAAATAACCACAAAAAAAAGGCCTGGCCAAATATAGGTAACTTAATGTTTTGTTCAATAATGTAACTATATTGGATTAACATATTTTATATGAAATTAAAGATGAAACTTTGTTATGAGTGTTTTGTATTTTGCATTTGTATAACAGCTGGTTTAAGAGTAAAATCCTAATTGGACTGTTGTCCAAAAAATTGTCCTCTTCAGAACATTTGGTGTGAGCATATAGAACATTAAGGTAGGACCACCAAATGATAACACATACATTTTTGTCAAAGTATTTGGGAAGTTACCTAATTTATATTTCTCTTCACCATCCTTGTTATCAGTAAGACAACTCATTCGGATCTGAAGGGATGTTCTGCTGATGTTCTTCTGTTGAGAAGTGGAGTTTCCCTATCTCCAGATGGGACAGTGTATAGGCAGACCTCTGCCTGTCACATTCCAGCAGAGGGGACCACATACAAATAAGCCAATTCCATAATAACATGAAGGGAAGGACGAATTAAACAATATTATGTAACACATCCTGGCGCTACTGTGCTGTACATCCACTTTGCAAATTGTTGAAAGATTAATGATTGAGATTAAAGATCTAACACTGTTATTATGGCTATGGGTTCATTAGATGTGGGTGTTCTGGTCTCCAAAACAAAACCGATAAAGTATACTAGCAATTAAGACCACATTTTCAGAATATTTATTTCACACAATATGGTGACATTCACAAAAGGTAAATAAACTGTAGGACTATTCCCCTCCACCACCATTCAAGCCACAACGACACCGGGTTCTTTCTGTCATTTTGTATGTTTATTGTCAAATCAGAAATATACGAACAATGATTGGTGACAGGTAAAAGGAAGACAACTTGTTGATATTGGAATACATCTTATGCAAATACAATTCTATTTATCCATACGTTACCATAACTGGCAAGGAAAATGTCATCTTTCTTGACATTGTTCCCTCAAAACACATAACAACTCCCAGTATCCCAATGTCCCTATATGTACTATATTAGTTATTAATTCATACAAACTCAATTTATCTTGTTAATTTAACTCTAAAAAAAAAGTCCCATGAAAGAGACATTTCTCATTTATATTGGTACAGATATTCTGCAATAAAATATGCTTTAGAACCACCACTCAAAGGTCTATGAAAACATGCATGTAAGTTATGATACTTAACATAGCTACATAGATTCTCACATTACAATGTATGACTACCGATGGCTACGATGTCTTCTGGGTTTAGATGAACTAAAATGACATGTCTACCATGTTTGCAAGTCTAAACAGAGATGACAGGTGTAGTTTAGGCCATCTCATGAATTGACAGACAAGAAACAGCTGAATATGAGCAATAGAACATAAGCAACCTAATGTTTACAGGTATGTTACCATAACAGATGACAGCTTAGCTAAATAATTTAGTTATTCGACAATGAAAGGGCACCCAGCGCTTTAATTCCAATGGAAATTATACGTATTTATTCAAGAACTTTAACTGGAGTTTCACTGTGGCACAATTCAGGGTGATAGCCAAAGTCGCGTAGCAAAAGATAAATATTGACTACCCGAACAATACAAGTTATGAAATAATGTAAGGCAGTATTAAAACAACCTTCATTCGTTCTCCTCCATTTCTTCAAGACTTTGAAGTAAAAAGGACATCTGTGTCGCCTCCAAGTCCTCCGCAACCACAAACAACACGGCTAACTCCTCCATGTTGTTTTTCTCCCAGCCGGTTTCAGAAACGTCCGAAACTGTCCCAGTTGGATCTGCTCAGGCGATTTTCATTTCCGCCTGAGGCAGGTAAGCCAACTGCTCACCGATGTCTAGAACACGCCCATTTAGCTAAGCTGTCATCTGTTATGGTGACGTAGGCCTACCTGTAAACATCAGGCTGCTTATGTTCTATTGCTCATATTCAGTTGTTTCTTCTCTGTCAATTTATGATATCATCTTTGTTTAGACTAGCAAACATGTTACATGCCATTTTAGTTAATCTAACCCCTGAAGACATCGTAGCCATTAGGGGTGGGACAATGATGCATCGATCCGAATGTGTAAATACAACTGCATCCATCTGTAAGATTCGAATCGATAAGCATCGATTAATATCGCATTTTAAATGAATGTGCACATGTATTCATTTATTCAAAAATTATTTAAAATATATATTTCTAAGACACGACTAGTTTTAAAACTGTTTTGACCAGCTTCAATCCATGTTTCTGCTCCAACCCCCACGTAAGCGTGAGTTGAAAGTCGGGACAGGCGGGAATCAAGCGACAATGAGACGGACAGATCTGAGCGAAATGGTTAGCTGCGTGCTCGCTGAGTGCGACAAAAGAGACAGAAACTTACAGAACTTGCGATGTTCCGAACAGAAAATCAGTGCTATGGAAGCATTTCGGGTTTAGAAAGAAGGAGGGTGTACTTGACAAAACCGCTGCAATATGCAAGATCTGCCAAGTAGAAATCAGATACACAGGCAACACCGCAAACATGATAAACCATTTGAGCCGACGATACACAATTGACGTGAAGGACAGCAAGCGGGTTAGCAAGCTAAACTCGGGAGTCATTGACACTTCCCCTGAGTTTCCTGGAGAAATGGCCAAACAGTTCTATTTTTTTTTGTATAATTGTTTTTATACACATACCGTGTCCAGACAGTTAATTGTAAAGTGCTTTCTGATATTTAAATTTAAACCATTTCCTATTCAAAATCAAGTAGACGTTAGAGACAAAAAACAAAAATAGTAAGACTATTTCCAATGTCTTACGTTCAAATAATTATTACTACGTTAACTGTCCGATTCACAAAATGAATGTCGTGGAACCTAGATACACCATACCATGCAAGTAGTATAATACGATTCGGTATCTGTCAAAAGTGATTGATGGGTTCAAAAGGGCATTTTTTGAATATTAATGAGTTTACGAAAAATTATGATTATGCATAAATTATTTTTTTATTTATGATTTTTTTTATTTTTATGATTATGATGATGCATTATCATTCGGGGCGGGGGTTTGTGGGTTTTTCGTTTCAAGGGTTTGGCGATGTAATTTTATTGGGAATTGTTGTAAGCGTTGTGGTTTTGTGACGAATTGTTTTTAGGGTTGGGGACAGGGTTGTTTAGGGGAAAAATATTGGCAATGTAATGTGTTGTACATTGTTTTGAAAAACATCGTGAAAAAGTATGGTTGTATAAATGTATACGTTGTTAGTTGTAGCAGTAGTAGCAGCGGCAATTACGTTTTATTTTTAAAAAGCCGTTTGTGCTAGCGGCAGCAGCCGTTTGTTAAAAAGAATAATTCAAGCAGTTTTGTTAAAACGTGAAAAATCGCGTGGACTATAACGAAATAACATTAAACAGAATCATTGTAAAGACTTGTTAGATGCCATGAAGGAAGAAAAATAAACTCCGTGGGTTAAAGGCGCCCGCGAGCAGAGACACTGTAGGCAAAACACTTAGAAACTTTTTCTGGGTCCGTGAAATCACAATATTGTACAAAAATAGACAAAAGATAGGTACAAAAGGCGAGATAGCGCGCTTAAAAGCCTAGAATGGTTCGCATGAAAGACTATGAAGAAAATAATTTAAATAAAAGAATATGTTACGTTTTAAAGAATTAAAACGAAAAACGAAAAAAATAACTTGGAAAGTTTTCTGTCGTTGCGGAGATCCGTGGTATACGCTAGAAGATAGAGCGATAACTTCACAGCACGTCGGCAGCTAGTGGCTACCATGCAGGACTAAAATTGTTCAGAGAACGAACACGGGGGTGTATCAGAAGCCAAAATGACGTACCAACGTCATGTCACGTGGAGTTTGACGCAAGTTTACGTAGGAGTTTTTGATGGACGTTTGCGCGAACCAATGGTCGTGACGGTGTCGGAGGGCTGTTCCAAAAGGGGTCAAAAGGGCACGCACAGGCGCAGAAGCGTTTTTAAAGTTTATGACAAAGTCTTACAAGACATTGTATATGTGTGGAGGGGGGTGTGTGTGGGTTGGGGCTGATTGATGGGGTTTCTGTGGGGAGGGGGAGGGGGGGGATTCACCATATGGTTTTTGCGATAAGATTTCCAAGCTGCTGTAACAGGTGGGGGGATGAACGTTGTATTTTACCTGGGGTTTCTAACGAACCTACGAAGAAGCTTGTCTACAGCGGTCGACCAACACGCAACTCTCCAGAAGTTATGGCGAAGAAACCTTTTTTAATTTTTTACACAGGCCTAGACGGTAATACCCCTTGAACGTAGTGTAGTTTGGGAAGAACCAATAAACAAACACGAAGAAGAAGTATTTAGCTTTTGGGCTAAATAATTGTAGACTACGCGTAAAGTACGGTTAGCTAGCTGACTGTTTGTACAACTTTCTTCAAGTAGCCCACGCAAATTTAATGTCGGCATTCTAAAACATGCTAGTTGTAACTTTTCCGATTTTGTATTTTTACGTTTTTTTTAAAAAAAGAAGAAAAAGTAAATTAGACGCAGCATTGTGTAGGCTATTCAAAACACAAGGATATAATCTACTGTTTGGTCATGGCGAGGTTTGTGTAAAATTTTTAGATTTTATTTGTTCTAAAACTTTAATTTGGAAAACCATACCTTGGCAGGCTATTAAATGGCACACTCAGAAAATGGACTATTGCATAAAGTTATGTCGGCTAATGTATGGCTATGAACGTTTTCAGTATTCCAGGGTCTTGTATAACGTTGCTGTCTAAAAGGGTTAGTTGGATAAATGTGTGCCGAAATTTATTATAACACATTGGTAATACATTACGGGGGCATAAAGTGTGCGACTTTCTTTGTTTATTTATGCGTCTTCACCAGTTTGTATGCAACACGTGTTTTACATGGGGTAACAAGATACGCCTTTCCACTATTTAGTTTTTTAAATCTGTATTTATTCTGTCCTTACAAGCAAAAATGTTAGATTTAAGACGCGATAATCAACTGACGCCTTTCCACGTTGGATTTTTTCAGTATACAAAGGGGGAAATTATCAGGCATGCGAACGCAGTAGTGTTTTCAGTTATCATGGCAACTGAAGTTACATAACGTAGACTGTTTAGAGTGGAGCAAGTAGGATTTAAAGGCGGATTTCGTGGCATAGTCAAAAACATAATGGTTTTTAAGCAGTAGTAGGGGGTGCGGACAACCTAGGCAAACAAAAGCTAATAAAGAAAAGTGAAACTTGAGTTAATTGGTCTGGTAATGAAATGTTAATGAACTGTTTTGTGATAAATCCACATCCAGTCATTCAGCGAGAGCCGATGCTCTGTTGAAGTTAGTCTCGAAGTTACAACGCTCACGCGGTCTATACCTCTCTGTTAAAACCCAGAAGGTTCGTTTTTGCGTCATGCTTTTATCACTGTAGCCTAGTTTATTCTCAAGACGTTATTTTATATTTTGGTGGGGTTTTGTGGTCTTTATTCAGCTAATTTTCAAATGTTATATTGAAGCATTGTGTATTGTAGGTTATAGTAAATAAAATTATATCAAAGTTCAAATGAAAAAAGATGTCCACGGTGTTTTAGTTGTTTTTTCTTTAAAGTTGACATATTAGTGGATACCATCACTGTGCAGAACATTAAATAAAAAGTGTCAATATTTGAAAAAGTGATTCAAGCCACTTATTATAAACTAATTCAGGCACGGGTGTAATTGTGTGTATGTGTGTGCGTGTGCGCGAGAGCACTATGATTTTTAAATAATAAAGTTTGTTTATTTGAACATTGTTGCGACAAGATTGCAAACGTGTAATGTTTTCAAAAGTATAACAAAAGTGTATTCCTAATAATAGAGGACCCCACAACACACATAATTGAATAGGTCTTTGGATGTCAATCTACCCTTCAGATTAAGAGGCAGTAGACAGCAGACAGTAGCTTTTGGTGGGTTTGTGGTATTTATTCTGCTAATTACCAAATGTTATATTGAAACATTGTGTATTGTAGGTTATAGTAAATACAATTATATCAAAGTTCAAATGAAAAAAAAAAGATGTGCGCGGTGTTTTAGCTGTTTTTTCTGTTTTGTTTTGTTTTTCTTTCAAGTTTACAATATTTGAAAAAGTAATTCCAGACACTTACTATAAACTAATTCAGGTACTGGGGGGTAATTGTGTGTGTGTGTGTGCGCGCGCGCATGTGCTATGGTTTTTAAATAATAAAGTTTGTTGTGACAGGGTTGCAAAAGTGTAATGTTTTAAAAACTAGGGTTATACCAACAATGTATTACTAATAATAGAGGACCCCACAACACACCTAATTAAATAGGTCTTTCTGCTCCCCTTCAAAAGTAACTTTTAATTTAGTGTGCATTTTAAATTCAAATTTAAGAGGCAGAAGGCAAACTTACCATAATGAAAGGTTCTACAGCACTTTTGAAATAAAATAAAATGATTCAGTTCAACAAGTTTTTGAGGCTTGAAACACTAGATATGGTGACAGTGTGTTGTTAGAAGGGGTATCAAAAACAGAAAAAGTGTACCCAATACTGACATGAAACGCATAACACCAAAGGTGCATAGGGGACGACAGGCATTACCTTGGTACAATTAAACGGAAGCGTTTAATTATTTTGTTGTTTAAAACAGAGCGAGCATATCATGTTGTTGCTGAATTAAAGTACACATTACACACAAACCATGCAAATAATGGAACTTTTGTACAGTATTTTCTTCAGACTGCCAACCATTGAAAGACATAAGGGTACCACAATCAACTGAACAATAGTTTTGAAACACTTTAAAGTTTGCTTCAAGATCAGATCAATTGAAAAGCACTTTGTTGCAAACCCGTTTGGGGTTTTTCAAGACTAACCGTGTATAATTGCTAGGCAGCCACAATGTCCTGTTTAGATGTTTACACAAATTACAATATTTTAGTAAATGTGTTCAAACGTACCACAGAGTTGATTAATATTGTAATTTTTCAACATTGGCCATTCTAAATCAACATGTTACATGCATTGTCTCTTTACGGTGGCTGTGTGTGTGTGTGTGACATTATGGTGCCCCTAAGACGCAATATTGTACAAATGTTGTTTTGTTGTGAAATGACTATGTTTTTAAAAAGCATTTAATACACAAAAAGACACTCAGTATTATTTACAAGTTGTTGTTGTTTTTGGTTCTAAGTTTTTGAGGCTTGAAACACTAGATATGGTGACAGTGTGTTGTTAGAAGGGGTATCAAAACCAGAAAAAGTGTACCCTATACTGACATGAAACGCATAACAACAAAGGTGCATAGAGGACGACAGGCATTACCTTGGTACAATTAAACGGAAGCGTTTAATTATTTTGTTGTTTAAAACAGAGCGAGCACATCATGTTGTTGTTGAATTAAAGTACACATTACACACAAACCATGCAAGTAATGGAACTTTTGTACAGTATTTTCTTCAGACTGCCAACCATTGAAAGACATAAGGGTACCACAATCAAATGAACAATAGTTTTGAAACACTTTAAAGTTTGTTTCAAGATCAGATCAATTGACAAGCACTTTGTTGCAAACCTGTTTGGGGGTTTTTCAAGACTAACCGTGTATAATTGCTAGGCAGCCACAATGGCCTGTTTAGATGTTTACACAAATTACAATATTTTAGTAAATGTGTTCAAACGCACCACAGAGTTTATTAATATTGTAATTTTTCAACATTGGCCATTCTAAATCAACATGTTACATGCATTGAATGGCTTGATATTTTCTGTTTAAGACTTACTCTTTCGCATAATTATGTCACCAAAACAAACGTGCAACATTATTTGGACATTTGTGGTCGTAGGCTAACAGCTAATAGATCTCTAAATACACTCGAAAAGAGGTCTGATTTTATCATCTAAGCGTACAGGCAGCTTCAAAATGTTGTTACACATGCGCAAATGTTTCCTGTGGAAACGCTTTGCGAAATGTTCGTTGCCCCCTCCCCAACCCTATGTTGTTTGCGATAAGATTTCCAAGGGGGGTTCACGTAAACATTTCGCAAAGCGTTTCCACCGGCCAAATTGGACACATGTTTACTGACAAGTTGCGACAAACCGCAGCGTGCACACCCACACGTTTCTTTGGCAAATTGCTCGACGGCCCGAGATACAGGTCCCTCCACTATTATTGCCACCCCTGGTAACGATGTGTGAAAAGGTTTATAAAAAATTCAACGTTTGGTGAATTAGCTTAGTTTCAAAAGATTTTCTGGTGCTCTTACAAGCGATACTATAACGTCTCTGCATTTGAACGTATCACGTTGGCCTAGATTTAGCAGTAAACTATGCTGGGACCGTACGTAATACATGGTTGGTAAAATGGTCGCGCAAGTCATCAAGGGCCTGAGGTATCAAATGAGCCTCAAACCATCTCTCTGCAGCCCGATATGCAGTAGATATGTATGGATCACTTGAGGGGTGACTTACTTTTTAACATGACTGTACATTGCTTTTCCCCGCATACACGGTAGAGTGCTCTTAAAAAGATGTTTTAAGATACAATTTAGGTAAGTAAACGTAATCTGAATAATGCTTACAACTAACATATTGGTGTTGAAGAAACTGTATACTATTGTTGTGTATAGCTTATTATGTGTTGCTTACAAACATTTGCGCATGTGTAACAACATTTTGAAGCTGCCTGTACGCTTAGATGATAAAATCAGACCTCTTTTCGAGTGTATTTAGAGATCTATTAGCTGTTAGCCTACGACCACAAATGTCCAAATAATGTTGCACGTTTGTTTTGGTGACATAATTATGCGAAAGAGTAAGTCTTAAACAGAAAATATCAAGCCATTCAATGCATGTAACATGTTGATTTAGAATGGCCAATGTTGAAAAATTACAATATTAATAAACTCTGTGGTGCGTTTGAACACATTTACTAAAATATTGTAATTTGTGTAAACATCTAAACAGGCCATTGTGGCTGCCTAGCAATTATACACGGTTAGTCTTGAAAAACCCCCAAACAGGTTTGCAACAAAGTGCTTGTCAATTGATCTGATCTTGAAACAAACTTTAAAGTGTTTCAAAACTATTGTTCATTTGATTGTGGTACCCTTATGTCTTTCAATGGTTGGCAGTCTGAAGAAAATACTGTACAAAAGTTCCATTACTTGCATGGTTTGTGTGTAATGTGTACTTTAATTCAACAACAACATGATGTGCTCGCTCTGTTTTAAACAACAAAATAATTAAACGCTTCCGTTTAATTGTACCAAGGTAATGCCTGTCGTCCTCTATGCACCTTTGTTGTTATGCGTTTCATGTCAGTATAGGGTACACTTTTTATGGTTTTGATACCCCTTCTAACAACACACTGTCACCATATCTAGTGTTTCAAGCCTCAAAAACTTGTTGAACTGAATCATTTTATTTTATTTCAAAAGTGCTGTAGAACCTTTCATTATGGTAAGTTTGCCTTCTGCCTCTTAAATTTGAATTTAAAATGCACACTAAATTAAAAGTTACTTTTGAAGGGGAGCAGAAAGACCTATTTAATTAGGTGTGTTGTGGGGTCCTCTATTATTAGTAATACATTGTTGGTATAACCCTAGTTTTTAAAACATTACACTTTTGCAACCCTGTCACAACAAACTTTATTATTTAAAAACCATAGCACATGCGCGCGCGCACACACACACACACAATTACCCCCCAGTACCTGAATTAGTTTATAGTAAGTGTCTGGAATTACTTTTTCAAATATTGTAAACTTGAAAGAAAAACAAAACAAAACAGAAAAAACAGCTAAAACACCGCGCACATCTTTTTTTTTTCATTTGAACTTTGATATAATTGTATTTACTATAACCTACAATACACAATGTTTCAATATAACATTTGGTAATTAGCAGAATAAATACCACAAACCCACCAAAAGCTACTGTCTGCTGTCTACTGCCTCTTAATCTGAAGGGTAGATTGACATCCAAAGACCTATTCAATTATGTGTGTTGTGGGGTCCTCTATTATTAGGAATACACTTTTGTTATACTTTTGAAAACATTACACGTTTGCAATCTTGTCGCAACAATGTTCAAATAAACAAACTTTATTATTTAAAAATCATAGTGCTCTCGCGCACACGCACACACATACACACAATTACACCCGTGCCTGAATTAGTTTATAATAAGTGGCTTGAATCACTTTTTCAAATATTGACACTTTTTATTTAATGTTCTGCACAGTGATGGTATCCACTAATATGTCAACTTTAAAGAAAAAACAACTAAAACACCGTGGACATCTTTTTTCATTTGAACTTTGATATAATTTTATTTACTATAACCTACAATACACAATGCTTCAATATAACATTTGAAAATTAGCTGAATAAAGACCACAAAACCCCACCAAAATATAAAATAACGTCTTGAGAATAAACTAGGCTACAGTGATAAAAGCATGACGCAAAAACGAACCTTCTGGGTTTTAACAGAGAGGTATAGACCGCGTGAGCGTTGTAACTTCGAGACTAACTTCAACAGAGCATCGGCTCTCGCTGAATGACTGGATGTGGATTTATCACAAAACAGTTCATTAACATTTCATTACCAGACCAATTAACTCAAGTTTCACTTTTCTTTATTAGCTTTTGTTTGCCTAGGTTGTCCGCACCCCCTACTACTGCTTAAAAACCATTATGTTTTTGACTATGCCACGAAATCCGCCTTTAAATCCTACTTGCTCCACTCTAAACAGTCTACGTTATGTAACTTCAGTTGCCATGATAACTGAAAACACTACTGCGTTCGCATGCCTGATAATTTCCCCCTTTGTATACTGAAAAAATCCAACGTGGAAAGGCGTCAGTTGATTATCGCGTCTTAAATCTAACATTTTTGCTTGTAAGGACAGAATAAATACAGATTTAAAAAACTAAATAGTGGAAAGGCGTATCTTGTTACCCCATGTAAAACACGTGTTGCATACAAACTGGTGAAGACGCATAAATAAACAAAGAAAGTCGCACACTTTATGCCCCCGTAATGTATTACCAATGTGTTATAATAAATTTCGGCACACATTTATCCAACTAACCCTTTTAGACAGCAACGTTATACAAGACCCTGGAATACTGAAAACGTTCATAGCCATACATTAGCCGACATAACTTTATGCAATAGTCCATTTTCTGAGTGTGCCATTTAATAGCCTGCCAAGGTATGGTTTTCCAAATTAAAGTTTTAGAACAAATAAAATCTAAAAATTTTACACAAACCTCGCCATGACCAAACAGTAGATTATATCCTTGTGTTTTGAATAGCCTACACAATGCTGCGTCTAATTTACTTTTTCTTCTTTTTTAAAAAAAACGTAAAAATACAAAATCGGAAAAGTTACAACTAGCATGTTTTAGAATGCCGACATTAAATTTGCGTGGGCTACTTGAAGAAAGTTGTACAAACAGTCAGCTAGCTAACCGTACTTTACGCGTAGTCTACAATTATTTAGCCCAAAAGCTAAATACTTCTTCTTCGTGTTTGTTTATTGGTTCTTCCCAAACTACACTACGTTCAAGGGGTATTACCGTCTAGGCCTGTGTAAAAAATTAAAAAAGGTTTCTTCGCCATAACTTCTGGAGAGTTGCGTGTTGGTCGACCGCTGTAGACAAGCTTCTTCGTAGGTTCGTTAGAAACCCCAGGTAAAATACAACGTTCATCCCCCCACCTGTTACAGCAGCTTGGAAATCTTATCGCAAAAACCATATGGTGAATCCCCCCCCTCCCCCTCCCCACAGAAACCCCATCAATCAGCCCCAACCCACACACACCCCCCTCCACACATATACAATGTCTTGTAAGACTTTGTCATAAACTTTAAAAACGCTTCTGCGCCTGTGCGTGCCCTTTTGACCCCTTTTGGAACAGCCCTCCGACACCGTCACGACCATTGGTTCGCGCAAACGTCCATCAAAAACTCCTACGTAAACTTGCGTCAAACTCCACGTGACATGACGTTGGTACGTCATTTTGGCTTCTGATACACCCCCGTGTTCGTTCTCTGAACAATTTTAGTCCTGCATGGTAGCCACTAGCTGCCGACGTGCTGTGAAGTTATCGCTCTATCTTCTAGCGTATACCACGGATCTCCGCAACGACAGAAAACTTTCCAAGTTATTTTTTTCGTTTTTCGTTTTAATTCTTTAAAACGTAACATATTCTTTTATTTAAATTATTTTCTTCATAGTCTTTCATGCGAACCATTCTAGGCTTTTAAGCGCGCTATCTCGCCTTTTGTACCTATCTTTTGTCTATTTTTGTACAATATTGTGATTTCACGGACCCAGAAAAAGTTTCTAAGTGTTTTGCCTACAGTGTCTCTGCTCGCGGGCGCCTTTAACCCACGGAGTTTATTTTTCTTCCTTCATGGCATCTAACAAGTCTTTACAATGATTCTGTTTAATGTTATTTCGTTATAGTCCACGCGATTTTTCACGTTTTAACAAAACTGCTTGAATTATTCTTTTTAACAAACGGCTGCTGCCGCTAGCACAAACGGCTTTTTAAAAATAAAACGTAATTGCCGCTGCTACTACTGCTACAACTAACAACGTATACATTTATACAACCATACTTTTTCACGATGTTTTTCAAAACAATGTACAACACATTACATTGCCAATATTTTTCCCCTAAACAACCCTGTCCCCAACCCTAAAAACAATTCGTCACAAAACCACAACGCTTACAACAATTCCCAATAAAATTACATCGCCAAACCCTTGAAACGAAAAACCCACAAACCCCCGCCCCGAATGATAATGCATCATCATAATCATAAAAAAAAAAAAAATCATAAATAAAAAAATAATTTATGCATAATCATAATTTTTCGTAAACTCATTAATATTCAAAAAATGCCCTTTTGAACCCATCAATCACTTTTGACAGATACCGAATCGTATTATACTACTCATGCATAAAATATTTGAGTGAAAAATGTATACCTGCTCTGTATGAAGAGGTGAAGAAAACTGTTCGACTGCCCTTGCAAAACGCTACGAGAGTAGCTTTAACTACGGATGGATGGGCATCTTGCTCCACCGAAGTTCTTGATCGTACTAAGATTTAGGAAAGTACTATGCATGACACTAACCTATAGGCTATTTCATTTTTCTTGCCCCAGTTTAGTAATTGTTATACATTTTGCCATTTTCATTTTGTAAATAAAGGAACTGTATTAGGGTACCATGTCTGACACTGTTTGAAAAACAATAACCTAAATAGGGCAACTTTAGAAAATACACTGTTAGTCATGTTTATTGCTGCATTGTTTGCTGCAGACAGCTGCAAAATGTATGGCATGCCTTAACAATAAACATAATGCTGTGAACTTGGTGTAAGGTTCTAATTGAATATTTAATTACTGCTGAATGTATTGGTATCAAATCATATTAGCATGCCTATTACTTTTTTTAAAGTATCTAAATTAATCGAACCGAATCGAATCGAATCGAATCGTGGTCAAACGTAAGATATTATGATGCATCGAACCTTTGCCTAAAGAATCGGAAACGAATCGAATCGTTATGAGATTGAATCGTCCCACCCCTAGTAGCCATACATTGTAATGTGAGAATATATGTAGCTATGTTAAGTATCATAACTTGCATGCATGTTTTCATAGACTTTTGAGTGGTGGTTCTAAAGAATATTTTATTGCAGAATGTCTCTTTTATGGGACTTCTTTAGAGTTGTACAATTAATGCACTGAAGATGTTCCTTGTGACATAAAGGGAAAGTGTATTAATCATAATCATTAATTATGTTGCTATGAAATAATAATACTTGGTTGCATATAATTTGTGTGCAAGGACTGCCTGAAGTCTGTGAGTTGTAGAACTCATCAGATGCTGGGTATTTTCACTGGTGATGCTATGCCAGGCTTGTACTGCAGCCTTCTTCAGTTACAATATGGATGAAAATGCCCTCAAATTAAAGCTTACAGTGTGTAATTTAGCCTCACAGTCATTGTATCATTTCATATCCAAAGTGCTGGAGTACAGAGCCAAAACACAGAAAAAATAAATATTCACTGTATATATCCTTTACTTGACCAGTCTGTTGAGATTTTTTTTCACACTAAAAACATTACATAGCATACATGATTCAGCTACTCATAATGTCAGTGTTCATGATTTATTCAAATTACATGACGGCAGGTGGTCCCTTTGGACCCTGACAATTAACCTATTGAATTTAATGCCATCCAAAGTCTTTAACAAGATAAATTGAGTTTGTATGAATGAATAACTAATATAGTACATGTAGGGACACTGGGATACTGGGAGTTGTTATGTGTTTTGAGGGAATAATGTCAAGAAAGATGCCATTTCCCTTGCCAGTTATGGTAATGTATGGATAAATAGATTGTATTTGCATAAGATGTATT